>VDFB02001255.1:0-10845 GCA_007258455.2 Sequoia sempervirens
TATATGTATATGTATATGTATATGTATATATATTGTAGACATGTAAAAATGACCTAACACTTATCATACATCCTATATGACATTTTTTCATCATCGACATCATTATCACTTAATATCATTGTATTTTGCATCAATTACATCAAAAAAACTAATTTCCTCTATTAATTGAATAATATTACATTATTTAATTAATTTACTTTTTCATCAATTAATTTTTTTTCATTTAGTTAATAAAGTCCTAATCTAACTTTATTCCTCCTAATTAATTAAATAACATCAAATATTTAATTATGTCACTAATTTACCCTATTCCCCTTAATCAATTAAACTATTAAAACATAATAGTTTAATTAAATCACTTCCCCTAAACTTGAATAATTAAATTAAATATTCAAAACATCATCCATAAGGGTCAATGAAACAAATACAACTTTGTTTGTAAAAGTCAAACATGATTTGCACGTTCAACTCAAAAAGCTTAATTAATTAATTAAATTAATTAATTATCCTCACCCACTTTCATGATTCAGTGAATTACGATCCCTTGATTGCTCACTCTAATTGGTTGACTGATTCATCTGTTCCTGACCGATTCATCTATTCTTCAATCCCACTGAAGGATCAATCTATTTCCTTAATTCCACTAAACACTCAAATTGATTTTATCAATCACACCGATTATGTAAAAAAAATCTATTGATTCTTCCTATCTAATTCCTCTCAATAGTTTTGAACCATTGATTAGGATATCTACTGCACGATCTTGATCATTCATTTCAAAACACAAAATCTATATAACAACCTCATTTCTTCTAAAAAACGATCAGAGAATGGACATCTTTTTACACAATGAAGTAATGCCAAATTAATCATTGATTTCTTGGAAGCTTTTACATACATCTTTGATCAACATCACACAAATTTAAAGCTTTTGTAACACACAAATGGAGGCTTCACATTGATACAACAATGATCCAACATCATTGTGAATACACTTCAACATGGGATGGTAAAGTTTTCTTTGTTTTTGAATTCATTATGTTATCTTAGGATTTCATTAGTTGATTTCAATAGCTTAAAAACTTCATTTCATGAGTAATGGGTATGAATCTTAGTCTTTGTTTGAATTAGATTGTGTTTAAATTATTTAACATTGATTATCTTACGCTATCCCGATTTTCCCCTTACACATTCTGGCATGTCCGATGGGACCTAGTCCTTAACATTAACATTTCCTTGAGTTTGTTTTGAATAGTTGCAAGTTCCAGAAACTCATTTGAAAAAACTTCACACAAAAGCTACAAAAAACTGACGCAGTCATTCTGTCATTCCTGTTGCAGTCGCTCCTTTTTCAATCACTTTTGCATTTTGTAACCGCTTTTGTTGTAGAAATAAGATCGCTCTTGAAAATTTGGAGCACTTTTGCACATAATAGGTTCACACTTGAGATTTTGGACCGCTTTTGCTTTCAAAAATAGGTTCGCGGGTGCATTAAAGGAGGTCGCTTTTGATTTAAAGTTTTGCTTTTGTTCTATTGTTTTTTGTTATCCGAAATCTACAAAGTAGTTTTTCAATTTCTGAATCTAACTAGTGCTTGTTTGGATGTTTTGTGTTTGCTAACTTCATTTGTACAACTCTTGCAAGATATGGTGCACTTTACCTCAAGAAAAATTAACACTTTCATTGCAGAGAGGGCGAACAGTCCAAGTGTTTAAAAGCTTTTTAGATCAATTTTTTTTTAATTTGGTGCTTAACAAATGAACCCCACAACTCACATGCCTTTGATTTGGTGCTTTAAAAAGAATCTTTCAAAAATATTTCTAGTTTATAATTTTTTTTTATTTGGTGCTTAAAAAGAATCTTTCAAAAAAGTTTTCTAGTTTAGATTTATTTATTTATTTGGGGCTTAAAAGGAACATTCAAAAAAGCTTTCTAGTTTAGAACACTTTGAAAATTGGTGCTATAAAAATGAACCCCACAAACTTACACTCTTTTGTTTTGGTGTTCTAAAAATAATTTTCAAAAGCTTTCGTAGATTAGAACACTTCACTTTTGGTGCTCTAAAATGGAATGCTCTCTTTTGACCAACGCTTTCAATATGTTGACGGAATGAATGAGTTTATTTTGTTGACCACATTAAGACAAGGATTGTTAGAAACACTCACTTTTTGGTGCTTAAAATTGGAAAAATATATTCTGATTTGCATACTGCTATCCTCTTGCTTGAAATTCAGAATACTTCACTTTGGTGCACATAAAAACAGATTTCTATCTTGTACACATTTCATTTCCATTTTTTTGGATGGTGTCACTTGAGGGGCTTAAAAATAATATTGCAATGAAGTGTATACTGTGTCTTCCATGTTTGGAAAACTGAGTGTCTATCCTCTCCCCTCGTGTCTTTTGGCGATCTTGGGTGACGAAAAGCATTTTGAGTTTTGCACTTGTTTTAATTAAAAAAATTACCTTTAGAGGGCCTATCTTTTGAGACACATCTCATGTTGGAGAACTCAAAGGTGACTCAAAGTGGTATTTCCCTTGGGTCGCTATATAAATGGTCAAGGCTAAATGCCAATCGACTTGCATCGACGAATACTTTTCCATCAGTGCCATTCACAAAAGGGGAGGTACCTTGTGTATATTGAGCCCTAAGTAAGTTCGTTAAAGCCTTAAGTGGCTTGTTGGATGCTAGAAAAGCATTGGATCCCCTGAGCATTACTAAGAACAAATTTATTAGAAGACAAATTTTTAGCCAAAAACATTCTTTGAAGTGGTGCATCAGAATTTACTTCCGAGAAGTTACTTACCAAGTTTGACTTATTGGTGAGATTAAAAAACTCTCCATTAGTTGCATGTAAAATCATCCCTTTGGGGCATGCGACAAGCCCACCTAAAAGAATGTGTCTATCTCTAGGGTGTAAATTTTTTTCACGAAATTTCCAAATCTTCTCAGTTACTTTGGACATAATATATTTGCTTGAAATAAAATGAACACATCAAAAAAATCATTAAACATGATTATCAAACTTCAAACCCTTTAGAATTAGTGTGAATACTTTGAAAAGAGCCCTATATTTTCACTCCTAAAAAGGTATCTTAAACAAATATCTTTAAGGTTTTCAAATATTTAGGCTCACATTTCACACTAAGAACAAAGTAAACATTGAAAACTATGGCTTTAGCATTTCGACTTCCACAAAATTTTGAGATTTTGTGGAAAGAAACATGCTTAAAGTTATAGACATTTAGGGTCAAATAGTTTTGATTGCTATGTTGCATTATATCACTTGTCAAAATCTCAAAACACAAATCAGATCAAAACAAGACACCAAATCTACAAGTTTATCCAAACTGCTGCCAACATAGAAACTAGAAAACAAATCTACATAGAATAGTGCTATTACTATTGTTTCTACCACACTTGACCTAAAACTAGCTGCATTTGACCTAAAATAAGCTGCTTTTACTCTATAGATTTTGACATTTAGTATCAAAAGCCTGTTGCTTTTGCAAAATTGAATGCACTTGACCTAAAATCTGCCACAGTTGATCACAACATTGCCGCACTTGATCCATTTTCTTGGCCGCAGTTGACTAAAATCTAGCCACTTTTGATCAAGATAGCCGCTTTTTCCTGCACTAATTCACCAATTATAAAAAAAAAAACTACTTTTGAGAAATCCTACTGCAGTTGCTTTTTGGATTTGGCCGCAGTTGACCAAAATCTGGCCGATTTTGACAGGAATTGCCACTATTTCTCTAAAACTGCTACTTTTGCTCTATTTTCTAGTGAAAGTTAGAAGACTAATCTGAAACCGGTTATAAATCTTGGAAGAATGAAAATAGTTAGACTCCAAAAATATGTCATAATTTCCATCAGTCCATCATCCATTTGCAAAACCAAGTTCACTCCAACCTACTTTTAGGATTCTAAATCAAAACAAACAACTTGGATCATTCCTTCACTCAAACTTCTAAGATATCAACATTTTCTTGAACCTCAAGGCTAGTTCAAGTAGATTCTTCACAACATATCCTCTAGAAAAATGAAGTGAAATATTGATCCAAGTATTTCAACATTTTTTGAGTCCCAAAAAATAGCATCATTTACCAAACATCACTCACTTTATGACCATTTGGCATCCAACTGCCCCAATTCAACAACCAAATCTTACGACACTTGTCATACAACCAAGTCTCACACAAATTGAAGTGAACAAATAGACATTATCAACAACTTGAGAAGTTTCATATTTGAGAGAAATGAAACACCAACTCAGTGGAGAAACACAACTAATATCCTAGACTAGGAGGAACAAAAAGTGGATCTTACAGATGGAAGGCCTGTATTACCACCTCCTACGTGGCAATAGATACGATCCTTTTCAAAACATAAAATCCCAAAACACTCAAAAACTAGAAAATCCCAAAAACAAAGAATTCTTTTATTCCATAGTTAAAAATCACCAACTTCCACAAAATCTTGGCGCTTGTTTACGACGACCACACGATCTCAATATAGAAAAAAGATGGAAGCAAATAAAAGTAGCATTAGTATGCCCCTAGCGAACACCAAAAATGATGGAAGTGACCCATGGGGTTATAGACCAAGTGACCTTATAACTCCTTGAAAGATACCAAAATTCAAAGCAACACCAAACCAACCACAAAGTGAGGAGGAGGTGATCAATAGACAACAAAAAATGATGGATAGATCCAACCAAAATCCAAAGGACATGGTCATAGAAGAAGTGAATAGTGAGGAAGAAATAGACGAGGAAGAATTTTTTCAACACTCCAACAATCCCAAGGTACTTAAATTCATGGAAAAACTGTTAAGAAATTATCCAAATGCCTACTTCAAATTAGCACAAAGTGGTGCTAAACTACATATAGACTTCAATGTGGAAGGTCTTAAAGATCCTCACCTCATTCCCTAAGGGGATAACTTAGTTGTGAGAAAAATACTCGAACCGGTGGAGATTTCGAACATGCTACCAATCTTCTCACAAATCAATGATCAACCTAAACAACTAATGGACAACCCTTTGTTTAGGAAACCATCCCAAATCGAGCAAGCAACACTAGCCCAACAATATCAAGGGGGCCAACTCAATACATGCCACATGGAAACAACCCATGACAAGGACAATACATACCACAAAATGCATCATATATTGATCCTTCAACCAATACACCAATCCAATAAGGTATACCACCAACGCACTATCAGGGTAACCTTCAAAACAATTTGTCCCAACAACAAGGTATACTGCCAATAAAATATCAAGGTAACTTTCAAAAAAATTCATCCCAACAACAAGGTGTACCACCAACACATTATCAGGGTGACCTTCAATATAGTTCATCCCAACAACAAGGTGTACCACCAACACACTACTAGGGTAACCTTCAATACAATTTGTCCCAACAACAAGGTGTATCACCAACACACTACTAGGGTAACCTTCAAATAATTCATCCCAACAACAAGGTGTACCACCAACGCACTACCAAGGTACCCTTCAACAAAACCAATCATAGCAAGGTGTACCGCCAACGCACTATCAAGGTACCCCTCTTCAACAAAATCAACAAAGATTTAATCCTCCTTTCATACAACAAAGACTTAATCATCCTTCCGTACAAGGACTTAAACCTCCTTACATTCAACAAGGACTTAACTCTCTTTCCATTCAGCAAGGTCTTAACACTTCTTCCACACAACAAGGACCTAACCCTCCTTACAATCAACAATGACCTAATCCTCCTTTCACACAACAAGGAACTAACCCTCCTTACATTCAATAAGGACTTAATCCTCCTTTCATACAACAAGGACTTAACCCTCTTTCCACCCAACATGGTTACCAAGGTCCTATACCTTCACTATATCCAACCTATGACCAAATAAACATTTTGGGACAACAAGGCTACTACGCACAAGGTCCCCAAACAAATGTACCGAACATAGAGGTAGGCATGCAACTACAAGCGCTAAATCAAAATATATTAGACATCCAGATTGGAAAACCAAAGAAAACCTACACTCTATAGGATATATGTCCATTCCCTTTTGATCACTCTATTACTATGCTCCCCTTCTCAAAAAAAATTGAAATACTAAAGTTTGACAAGTACAAGGGAAAAGGCGATCTGGTAGATCATGTGAGAGATTTCTTGGTAGCTTGCATGGAAGTACAAAACAATGATTCCTACCTAATGATATTTTTTCCATGCAGTCTTACTGGCCACGCTATGGAATGGTTCTCCCATCTACCAATAGGTATTAGGAGTTTTGATGAATTGAATAACAAGTTTGTAAACCATTTCTTGTTCAACATAGAATAGGATGTCACCATTATTGAAATCTAAAAAATTAAACAAATCCAAGGAGAATATTTTACATCCTACCTACAAAGATGGATAAATAAAGCTAGTAGGTGCAAGTGGCCTATTCCCGACAAAGAACTAGTAGATATCGTTATTTCTAACATCCAAGCGGAAATCAATTACCAACTCACCATGTTGTGCCCCAATAAATTCGAAGAAAATATTGAAAAGGGACTACACATTGAAAGAGATCTCATAGAAAGGGGAGTTATTAAACTAAACAATTCAAAAGACAACCCTTCTAGTTCAAATGACAAATGTAAGATTTGGGCCAAGAACAAAAATGTTACCAATGATGGAGTAGTTGATGCTAGAGCTGTATGGAATATGAAAAATCCCAATGGACCACAAAACAAACCCCAAGTTGCACAAACGAGCTACGCTCCTAACAACGTACAAAACAATTAACTCACTTATCCCCAAAATAATCAATTGGATAACCAACAGATAAATCAGGGAGGACAACAAATACAATATAACCAACCAAGGAGGAAATTTAATCAACTAGGAGAAATACTTGAGACAACCATGCACGAATTAGTTCAACAAAACCTCATCAAAGTCAACAAGCACCCAAACTACAAAGAGCCAAGTTTAAAACACCATGGTACAATGAAAAAGACTTATGTGAGTTCCACAAGATCAAGGAATATACGATAAATAACTGCATGAGACTTAAACATATAGTACAAGACTTAATCGACAAGGGATAAGTGGATATAGAACACCATCCTAGAAACAAAGACCTCCAAATCTACACGAATCCAATTCCTAACCATGCTAAGACAAATGACAAGGGGAAAGAACAAGACTATAACAATGCCAACTACACCTATGGTGACACCATCCTAGGTACCCTCTCTTAAGCAGATGACACTAGGGTCAATGTATTTACTATACGAGGAAGGGACCTTGAATGTAATGTAACTACTCATTGAGGGAAAGTCACAATACAAGGAGCCCCACCTAAACCCACAACTAAGTCATCTAGTGACTATAGTATTGTGGAACAACTAAAGAAGAATCCCACTTTGATCTCCATCCTAGACCTGCTGAAATTATCACCTACGCATAAGGGAATACTAGAGAAAGCTTTGGAAGCATCAATCCCTAATGACCTCAATCTTGATCAGTTTCAAGCAATGGTTGGAAAAATCATGACCAATCATCATTTAGTCATTTTTGAGAAAGACCTTCTGTAGAATTCATTCAACAACCAAGCCCTCTATATAGAGGTTGGTGTCCACAAATATATGGTCAAAAGAGTATTGATAGATAACGATGCATGTTTAAACATTTGTACCTTGAAATTTGTTAAATAATTGGGGTATTATGATGATGTAATTGACAAGGGAGAAAGCATCAATATAAGGGCTTATGACAACCTAGAAAGAAATTCAGAAGGGACAATCAAGCTACTTTTACAGATAGGACCGGTGATGCAGAGCATCTACAGACTTCAAGGGTTCTTAAAACCCAAAACTCAAACTTGAAAAGGTTAATCAAACTTTCACCAAAATTCACTACTTTGTAACTTGATTCCATAAGACCAAAAAGACACCAAAACACCAAAACTTGGTTCCAAATTCTTACCAGACCCTAACACACCTTTACAAACCATTATTTTGATAGGTTCAAACCAATAACATTGTTTCATCAGCTTCACAATTTCTTGCACCCATGACACCATTTGCTAGTAGTAGTGCAGCATGGAAAAAATAGGTATATATTCTAAACCAAATTGAATCTCCTTAGACTAAATACCTTTTCAGGGACCCATTGCAGCCCCATTTAACATACTTCAACAACAGGTGTTGGTTTTTTGAAAGGAACATCATAAAAATGATTGTCCCGTAGCATTTAGGCTTCAAATAGGCCTAATTTACAAAGCATGTACCAAATAACCTACTCCAAACCCTCAAATAAACAGGTTATAAAACTACCAAATCATCAATCTTTAGTGCTTGGAAGACTCCTTAATACACCAAAATATCAAACCATCACTCTATGCCATTTTAGACATACTAAAACAAGGGTTTATTGGTTCTTAGCTTTCCAAACCTTCAATCAAATTTCCAATGCTTCAAACACCCTATAATATTTCTTCATATGGTAATTAAACCACCTTCAAGCCTTTAACCCTGCATTTTTAGCCAACTCCTTCATTGAGCCATCATTTTGAACCAAAAATCAAAGAAAAATCAATTGGGACAGTAGCAAAACTTTGCAACTTGACCTTCCCCTACATCTTCCAACACACTAAAAATGAAAAATTCCCTACATTAACCCATTCCACTGATTCACAGAGCCAACATCGGAGGAATGGTTACTAAAACCATTCTAGACTCTTAAAATCCTTAAATTAGGGTTTTCAAACGGTTTACTATAAAAAGACTCAAACAGATCTAAAAATCAATAAGCTCTCTCCAAAATAGACTTGATTGAGAGCCAATACATTTTTCTACCAAATACAATGAAGATTTAAGGCCTGGAGTTGTTGTATAGGTCGTACAAAACTAATTAACAACAGAAAAAACACTATTTGTCCAGATCAGAGTACTTTTATTCATAAATTTGTTTCAAGATACAAAGTTCAATGCCTTTTTCACCTTTACAATGCTTTAAAAAGATGTTTCCAATATTTCTCATAACTGCCTCTTCAAATTCCAATGATCAAACCTTCCCTTTTCCCAAATGACTCTTCAATTTCTTGTATTTTGTGCATTTTTGCATTGTTGACAACTATTACAAGATTTTGCACTTTTTAATATTTTGACCATAAACCAACCTAGTGACCTACTCAACTGATTCAAATACATAAAAATGACCTTTTTACATGCTTTACATGAGTGGAGATTCAAATTTTACTAAATTGCCTTATAGAGGCATAAAATGCATAAGGTGCTCTTGCACCAACCGACAACAACACTAAACAACATCTAAAGTATTAGACCTTGAGCTACCATATAATATTCTTCTAGTATTCCCATGTATTCATGCACTACAAGTGGTTCCTTCAACATTCCACCTATGTCTAAAATTTCCTCACGAAGGAAAGGAGGTTAAATTATACACTGGTCTTGAACCCTTCCACTACTGTACAAAATTGGAGAAATACAACAAAATCTAGTGTATACCTAGTAATGATATATCATTTCACTCCTCATATGTCAACCCATCAACACTACCATCAACCTCAGTTAAACCCTCATCAAGTGAGAAACCAAAATCTGATTCCGATGTAGATGTCTAAATTTGGACACTTAATTTATCCAAATTCATCCCTTTTCGTCTTATTTTCGTTAATTAAGTAATACTGCTATTATTTAATTAATATCCTTTAATTCTGCCAAATCCCTAAGGTATTTAATCAATAATACCTTATCTCTTTAATCCTCCTTTCATCAATTGAATTAAATAAATGTTCCAATTTATTTTGTTCCCTTCTTAATCACACCCTCCATCATTTTTATCTTACCTAATCCTTCTTCTAATCTCATCATTAAAGGTGTGCACATGCCTAATCCTTGATTAGGAGGTGTCACATCCTCCAACTTTTGCAAGTTGGCCTATAATCTCTCTTAGCCACCTAACCATCCTCTAATCCTTCACTAACTAGCCTAATCAACCTCTCAAGGAATTTTTAATTCCTTTTATCCTTCCAAGGAATATTAAATTCCTTTTCTCTTCCCCATGTCCTTTATGACATGTGTCCTTAGTCAACCCTATTAAGAGCTTTTCTTTTTTGACAAGGCACTCCACTTCCCCATGTGAATTTTTAATTCACTTTTAATCCCCCAATGCATTTAAGGAATTTTAAATTCCTTCCCTCTTCCCCATGAGAATATTTGAGGAATTTTTAATTCCCCACTTGTCCTCTCACCCACATGGGGATAAGGACCTCCTTTATGAGGAGATCTTGTCCAATCCCAAGGTACTTTGTACCCCCCTCCATGTCATGTACTTCTCCTTCCACCTCATGTCCACTTCACCTTTTAGGGCTTCATCATGCCACATGTCAAGATGTGAGGGCTTGTGAGTTCTCAACTCACCTTAGCCCTACATCTTGATGTTATGGCTCAATCTTGACTCTCATTTCCCTAGGATTCCCAAAAATCCTATAAATACCCCTCTTTTCTCTCATTTTGGGAGATCATTTATGCTAGCCAAACTCTTGCAAATTTGTTTCTCATCTAATACTTAGCCATTTTTCTTGTTTTCATCTACTTGCACTCATCCTCACAACATCACATAGCTTGCATCTACTTGCAATCCAAGGAGCATACACATCAAAGATCGAAGGGCCAACCAAAAGATCGACTCAACGTGGGGTATAGAGTTCCATTTTGTTGCTTTTGTCTTGCATTGTTTCCAACTTAGGCTAATCTTGAGGTGTAGGTTGTTTTAGTTGTTTGTTTGCACTCTTTTACTTGTTGCTTGTTTTCTAATGCT
>VDFB02001256.1:0-65367 GCA_007258455.2 Sequoia sempervirens
GACAAGCAGTGATCAAGAAGCTGAGCAAGACATTCATGCCAGAGTCGAAGTTTATTTCAAAGTTGGGAAAGTTGACGGACACTAACCTGGGCTCCGTCAACCTGGAGACCTTCAGGAACAGGATGTTTGGAATTGGTAGTCATCGGGCTTCAGTCACTTTGCACAACATCGTCCGAAGTGGACTATATGCAGCTGCTGGTTTCCCGCCAGCCATTCAGTGTTCGGAGCTGATAATGGAGTGTGCTAATTGTTACGAGAAGGAACACCGGTCGATCATGTCACTAGATGGCCAAGTGCTTGCCAATCTCACTCCGGCGGCCATTGGTGAGGCTTTCGGGATCCCGGTGCACAGAAACATGATCTACAAGTCCAGGGAGCGAGCGGAGCGGATGTATGCTTCTGCTTTTGAGCGGTGCACAGAGACAATCAACACCCACTGGATGAGCACTCCCAAGCCTTCTCGCACGAAGTTGCCCAAACAGATCATAGCGGAGGACTTGAAGCAGGAATATTGTGACCTCATCATGATGCTGAGCAGGGTTGGTGGCTGTGCACAGTCTTTCATTTTCGAGCCTTGGATGTTTTACTACATCAACCTGGTGTTGGAAGGGAAGGATTATGTTAATTGGGCAGAGATGATCAGCGACAATATACATGAGCAGCTCCTGAGCCTCCGAAGGACGAAGACATTTTACATGAGTTCCTATCTCATTTACATGTTGGCACGGATGACGAAGTACAGGGGGATATCTTATAAGGAGCCTGTTGGATGTGGCTCTCATCAGTTCAAAATCTATGACGCCTGTCCACAGTTGCACCTATCGAGCACAACCCACTACAAACGTGTCAACGACTCATTCACCATGTACATCACGAGGTTGCTTCAGGAGCGGTTGCATCATAGAATCTCGAGAGATGCCCAGGAGCTAATTGAGAGGTATGGGTGTTGGTTCATACAATTTCCGAGATTCTCTTACATTAGGCTGCAAGGTTTCTCATCGTACCCATATAGGCTGCCTAAGTACCCAACAGATAAAATTTTGATGCTAGAGATATCCAGACAGTTGCTAGCCTTTGACAAAATTCAAAAGAAGAAGAAAAAGGGAGGAGTAGAATTTCCAATTGTTATGGGCAACTCGGATGAGGTGTGTCCCTCGATACAGGCAGCTAGAGAAGCTGAAAGTGAGCTTCAATTTTATCATTTCTCATATCATACAAGCCGACAACATTATGACCCGCACCATAACATCAATTGGGTTCTGTCGGAGGAGTTCAAACATAAGGCCACCATAGAAGATTATTGGGCTGATGCAGTTGATGAAGTTGAAGTAAGGAAGAGACTGTTCTCTCGGTTGCCGATTACTCTGATCAGGGAGTGTGAGGTTATGCAGCTGTTCGAGATACTCCACTTCCACCTGTGGATTGGTCAGAGCCCGAGGTTGCTGATTTGGATACTCTTTCTATCCCAGTCATGACATTCACCAGGGCATGGGTTGATAGAAAGGTGAATAGATTGAAGAGTAGGTCAATTGCTTTGACTTACAACATGATGGGAGATCACAGGACGCCCACCACTGGCAGAAAGAAACAGATTACAAGAGGTCCAGAGTCCAGGAAGAAGGAAATAGTTAGACAGGAGCCTATTCAGCCAGAGCCTCCACGAGTCACAGTGGCAACACCCTTGGAGACACGTTCTCCAAGCATACAGGAGGTGTCTTTATTTGCTGATCAGAGGATTGTATTGAATCAGGTGCAGGCAGTACAGGGTGATATTCAGCCTCCACGGAGGGAGTCGGTTGGCCAGAGTGCCAACGTACCTGTTAGGATTGATCAGCATGATGATGAGGGGACTATTACTGACCCTCAGTTTCAGCAAGAGTTAGAGGCGGCCATGAACGATGGTGATGATGATGATATAGTGTCAGGTGATACTCAGCCACTTGAGGACGATGAGCCTCGCCAGAATGATGAAGAAGTTGAGCAAGTTAGAGAAGTGGAGGCACAGGAGCAACAACCCTTCGATATATAGTATGAGGTGCCCGATTGGCTTAAAGATAGAATGAGGAGAAGCCCTAGTGAGGAAATTGATCCAGCAGTTGAGATGGAGGAATTCTTGAACCGGATCAGTGCACCTCCACAGAAGAAGAAAGCTAGAAAATTTTCGAAGATCTCCACTGAGGAGGATGGCTCTCGCACTCTTCACGTTGCTGTTCCACGAGTTGAGTGTGACCGGAATGAAGCAGTTCCTGAGAATTATGTGGTCACGACTCTGGATTTGGGACGCCCTACTGGTGCACAGATCGTGGAAGAGTGTGATAACTCCTTCCTTGCCCTCAAAGATAGGTTATTCAAGAAAGAAGGGAAATATAAGAAGTTGAAACGAGAACACAAGGCCTTGATTGGATATGTACAGCAGTTGTCTCGTTCTCGAGGGCAGGATGTTCCAGTGATAGAGCCTCCGGCAGATGTACCTAGAGAGTCGATCAGCGGCTTGGTAGAATTGGGAAGGATGGCACAAGAAGCAGATAAATGGGTCAGGAGTTCGTGGCCAGACAGAAAAATTTATGGAGGACCTTGCCTCGCCTTCAACAGGCCTCTACTATTTTGACACGGATGGATGCAGTGGATCATGCCCGGGCGATGCTTCCATCTATCGAGTAGGGTGATCCACTTTGAGGTATTGAGGCATGTGCCATTGCATTGCTGATTGATGGAGGTGTCATTCGAGAATGACCGATATGATTTCCTGGGGTATTCTTCAGCGATCACTGGGCTGGCTTCTTTATGCAGCAAGTGCGGATTCAGCTAGAGTACATAAGGCTATGGCCAACATTATAGATGGAGTTCAGAATACCTTTGAGGCCATATTTGCTAGGCGGCTGAATCCAGATGAAGTTAATGTTGATAATTTGAGGGGTTTGCTGGTGCCTTTCTTTGCAGACGTTAAGACCTTTGTACAGGATGACTTTGAGAATACTGCTACTTTCTCCACTTTGATCCAGAACACGCAGGACTCCTTAGCTGCTTGGAGAAAATCTTGTACAAGGCATGAGCATTCAGTCACAGTATTAGAGTTTCAGCTGGATCATTCCACCTATTTCAGTTCAGGAGGTTGAGGTTGTACTTGGCAGATTTGTTGAGTTTGTAGTCAGAGAGAAGGCCAATGGGAATGCGCTGCTGGACGAGGATCTTCTAGAAGGACTGAATAGGGGGCATTTATTGCATTTACTATTTTGGGAGTGAGTGGGAATCTTTGATTCATTTAATGTACCACTCCCTATTCTGGCAGTTTTTAGGGTTAGGGATGAGGTGGCACGATTCTGGCCACTCTATTGATTGTAACCCTAGCCGTCTTTCGGGACTTGGCTAGCTATGTAAAGGGGGAGTCCCCCTCATTTGTATCAGATCAGATTAGACATTAGATCAGGCATTAGCATTAGAGCTAGAGATTGGAGAGTAGAGCATAGTGTAGCCTTGTAGAGCATTTTGCATAATTTGGAGAAGAAAGAAAGTTTTCCCTTTGAAAACTTTTGGGAGATTGTTGTGTAACACTTTTCATGATAATAGATCTTTTCATTGATGATGGAATTTGTCTTGTCATGAATTGCTAGCAAGGTCTCTTCTTCCTTTCGTATCCAACTAGCGTAATTTCATGCAAGTAGCTTACTTCGATGTGTGGTGTTTTATTAAGATAGCTTCGCTTTATTCCATACCACTAGTAGCTTGTTGATGATAAGCTTGCCTTGCGTGGTCGACTGGAGATTATCTTGTGTTTAACTTCAATTGTGATTTGTATGCTTATATGCGTCGTTGTGATGGTGTATGCATGTTAAGTCATAATTTGAACATCTTTTGTTATCCCTTTGAAGATTGCACCAATTTTACTGAGGCTGTCCGACGTGAGGCTAGGTAAAATCTGGTTGAAGTCTATTGAAACGAAGCTCCACATATCCTGCATTTAGAATAGCATATAAATTTCTTAGGCCCTATACCCTTTTACTTTCCGCACGTTTCTGATCAGTTTTAGGAAAACGAACCATATTGCCAAATCATATGCACAAAATCCCCTTCAAATCACGTACCAGCTGCTAACTGTGAGAAGTCCGAACAATTGCGTAAGTCCCCTCGTAAGAACACAGCAAAACACATCAACCAAACTGGGTCTATTCGCACTTAAGGAACCTTGGAGTTGAACGTGTGAACTTTCTCGCAATCTTAGCGCACGGAATACTTTGATCAAGAGAGAACGGAGTAGCCCCAAACTATTTTGTTCTTCGGCTGTTTGGTGCGGTCACGAAAAACACATCAACACCTCCATAGGAGTAATGGAAGGATATTTGTAGCATATTTGACATGATCCATGAAATTAAATGGTCATTTTGCTAGAATTCTTCACCTAAGCATACTCTAGGAGGCCTATATTAGTGATGTCAAAAACATAACATAAATTAGATAACACTCATTACAATGTAGTGGTCTTGTTAGTGGTAATGGCGAGATTGTGAACATAGACAGTAAGAATCATTATGTCAGCAACCTCGCTTTTGACATAGAGGTTTGGATTAGAAAGACTATTTGAAATGAAAATCTTGAAGATACCAATCAATTTTCATGTACTAGGTTCATGGAGCATGCTTAGGCCTGTAAGAGAACTAAGAAACCGACAAATTAGATGATCATTGGCAGGAACTTGAAATCCTTTAGTTTGAACCATATAGATCTCCTTGTTCAAATCCTTGATCAAGGAGCTCTTCACATCCCTGTGATAAACCGTCCAACCAAGTTGGGCTTCTATGTAGAGAATCAAATAAAATGTGACAATGTTCATAGTAGGAGAAATAGTATTTTCATAATCTATCCCTTGTTGTTGCGAATAGGCCTTGTACTTGTCCAAAATACTGTACTTCAATGTGTGTATGCTTTTATTTGTTATTATATAAGGAAATTACATTTGGTGTTGCAACTTACATTGTAAGTTACTTTTTAGTAGAGTAGCTGGATACGCCCTTGCCCCTCCCTAGGTGCACATATTCCCATATCCAATATGAATATGGGTACGATATTCTGTAGATACACGTTGGATACTGTACCCACATGTGCCCAAAAAATCTTGATTTTCCAGCCGTGCCGAATACTAGGTGATTTGATTTTAAAAAAATCTGATGTGAATCTTCCTAAACTTAATCTTAAAAAACTTCAATCGTGCAATATTTTTTATTTTGTTTTGTATAAACAACTTACATCAAATGAGGAAGACAAATGAAACATTTTTCTATCTCAGCGACTCATTTTTTAGGTCTTCTTCGAGTGCAACTCTACTATTTTTTTGGTGTTTTAATTTTTATAGATTTAAAAAAGTTAATTCTTTATAATTTTATATTTATATTATGTTTTTTATTTTTTTATTTTTTCTATTGGTAAGCCATACCTTTGTTTGGGGGGTAGGCCCCAATATTGAGTTTTTTGGTCTTTGTCGATGCCAACTTAACAATGATTTTATTTATTAATTATTTGTCCTCCCTCAGGAAGGAAGTCTTATGCTCAGTTCATTTGGCATTGCTTTATCCTCGCCCACATGGAATTTCTACGTTTGGTTATGTTCTCCATGCGCCACTGTCACCTTCTCTGATGTGAGGTTCTAGGCTGTTGTTCAGGCTCAAATATTGCTCCGATTTTTCTTGTTTTTGTAAATTTTTCCTTCACTTGTTTTCATCATATTCTTGCATCATGCTGTGTATCTTGAGTCGGAAGTTGAATGCCAAGGGACAATGTTGTTTTGCAATCATTCCTCCTCATGCTGTCCCTTCGACTCTCATTTTTCCATCTACTATTTCTATCCGCCTTGTATTCCTAGTGGGTATACTTCTGGTCATGGATACCCTAGTGTTTTTATCTTGTTCAAAAAGCTAGATTGCATTCCATAGGCCCATTACAGAGCACCGGTTGAAAAATGTGCTTATAGACAGTGGCCCATTTACCATGAAGGTTGTAAAGATGATACTTAGACGGGATTTTGTGAGAACCGACAAACGCTACCGTGTCAACTCAGATATTCCTGCGAGATTCATTGCTTGTCTTCTGGACCTCCATGTCTCTAAGGAGATGGTGTACAGCTTGACCAAGGATATCTTTCGTCAGTCTCTGCTTATTGGTCTCAAAGCTGCTTTACTGGATGCTTGTCTTGGGGTTGGGATACCTCGTCCCCGTGATCTGGGTCACCTTCTTGACCCCACCGTTGAATATTTTCCCTTCATTCCTCTTATTATGTAGAGGATGGGTACTGGTACCACCAATTCTTGGTAAAGATTGGTTATAGTTTTCTCAAAAAGTTGAATAGGTACGTGCTAGTTAAGGGTTATGGGTGGGTTCCTGACTTCATTCTGTTTGATGATCGATAGGATTCGGCACCAGAGCAAAAATACCACATAAGCCTTTTTTGTTCAAATGTTTCCAAGGGTTTGATCGAAATTTGGCACAGATTGTATATGTGAAAGTTAAAACTTAGTCTATGGGCTGATATGTATAGTTCCAACCAATTTTGGTATTTTGTTTGATAGTTTCGCACGATATTCTAATAAGACTTTAATAAACTCCTGGATATATATATATATGGTTACTTTATCTATCTATATATATATATATGGTTACTTTATCTATCTTCTCAAATGTCTGGTTCTTGCTTTTAAATTCCTCCTGATATGTCGTGCCATTTTGATGCTATAGTTTAGGGTTTTTAATTCAAGGAGAAGGATGATGATTCCGGAATATCGGCGGCTGATACTAAGTTAGGGTTTAGATTGCACGGGATCTCAATTACTATTACTAGGAGTTTCAAAAGCTTTTAGGGTTGGAGATTACTTTCAAAAGGCATAAACTTCGCAATGATTCTTTCAAGTTTCTAAAAAAAGACTGGGGTTAAGCCAACTGGGCTTAAGGTTATGTTTTTTAAAATTGCTATTCCGAAATTAAATACGCACTTTTGCACTGAAATGGAAAACATGTTATTCTAGAGTTTGGCAAAAGAAGTGACTTAATTCTGTTTGATTTTGCGCCTTATCAAATTTTGATTAAGGGTTTTTAATTCCGAATATAAAGTTCTATCATTTTGGATGATTCTAAAAAAGAAAGGATAAATCAAGTAGTGAATCGTATGAAAGATATTCTGAATTTACTTTACAATTATGATTATGTGACGAGAAAATTCTGGAAAGGATGACTATGAATGATTTAATATTTAGCTGGCTTAATTCTCCATTTATTGCTTATTGATTATTGAGAAATGTTACTCAAATTTAGTTTAACGTCATTCATACAATACGCTTTGTTTATTGGGGTATTTTAGTTTCCACAACACCGGCCTTTGTTTTCGATCCAGTTTTTCTATCTTTTAATTCCAATTACATTTTCCATTACGACTACTAGTGTGTAGATTCGAATTTATTGCACTTTGCCGAGAGTTTAGAGTGAATTCTGAGTGGTTAGATAGAACTTTTGACTTTGGTTCACGCTGGACCCTTTAGTATTCTAGTGAATATGTCATGAGAGAGGGTCCTCTACTAGTGGTTTGGCTATTATGGCCTTAGGTCAGGCGCAAAAACCTTTGCTTGGCAAAGACACCATGTCGTGGGAGACGTGAGAACGCCTTCAAGGATGATGGTGACTTATTGTTCGGTTTCCCAAAGTCAAGATCAACCGGAATGACTCTACAAGCTGTTCAGGTGAGACTGCCTGAATCTTAGGAAAAAGGTTCTTACTGTACCTCCTTGCCAAGGATTACTGTCCTAACCCAACATCCTAGTTTACAATTTGGCTCTAATTAATTTTGATTGTTTTGGTAGGTTTTAGTATGCCCAAAACTCTATGTCCAGGCTCCTATGTTAGAGAATGTGTTTTCTGACTTGAGCATCAATTGGCTTAGGGGAATGCTACTAGGTGTCTATTTGTTATTAGCTCTCTTTTGATAGGCCGTTTAGATCTTAGTACTGCCCCTGCCTGAGATAGGTTGGCTATGCATGAAGCGATAGCATGACTGAGATCCCGTTTCCCAAGAGCGTTTTGACATATTATTCTAATTTTGGGAAGTCTTTTACTAACCCCTCTAGGGGTACCTTCCAGAATTAAGGTTCCTGTTATTGTGCTACCATTGATATTATTATTGTTTGCTTATATTGTCACAAATCACAGATGGGATTGGTATAGTTTTAGTTACCTGACAAAGTACTTACTTGCTGTTTTCTTCCAAGGCCCCTTCTTTCAATTGTATTTCTTTCAGCCCCTCCCAGATTTGTACTTCCTGTCCACTTTTTAGTTCTTCTAGCTGATCGATTTCTTGATTTGCTAGATAATCTGCTGCCAAGTTAACGTCACGATATTGGTGATTTATGGCAATTACCTGTGTTTCTGTAATGTCCCTTTTTTCATGAGCGATGGAGTTTAGAGGAATTAGCCTATTCCTGATCCTCGTAGGCTAATGAAGCTTGATAAGAGGGTCGTTTGGCAGATACCTAGTTGATTGGTTGGCTCATTTCGTGATTCAGTCTACATATGAGGTGTTCTAATGATTTCTTGATATGTTTCTATTTTTAGAAACCTCATGTTATAAAGTAATGTTATGTTTGCACTTTATGTTATGAATAATTATTTTATTATAAAGTGCAAAATAATAAAATAATAAAATAAAATAATATTCCTTCTAGAAGGTGACTTGGGAAAGTTCTAGAAGGAGGCCGACCTCTTGAGGAAAAAGTATAAATTAACATCATGGGCCTCATTCTCATCATCCAGATTTGTTGTTGTTGATGTTGATGTTTGATGGTTGTGGAGCCTAGGGTTTCTGCAGTTTTCTTTGGCCATTGAGAACGAAAACTCTCAATTGGTGAGCAATTTTGAGGGTGTGAAATATCACTTGAATTATTGCAAAGTTGAGGAAGTTGCTTCAGACTTTCTACTTGTACTTCAAAGCAAAATTTTATGGCCTTTGGCCAAATTTTGGTTGTATCGATTTGAGGAAATCCATTGCAGATTTTGGAGGCATTTTGGAGCTTTGGAACTTCATCATTGGGTTGATTTCATTTGTTGCACATTGCTGTTATAGTTACTAGTCATTTTCAGATTTTAATGGAGGAGAATTTTGCATATCATATTCATATTTTTGCTTGTATGGCCTCATGCGTGTATTGTTTCTTTGTGGGTATTTGAGCATTCATCTTGGGCGAGCTTGGCAATCATTTTGGAGTATTTTGGAATAGCTATTAGGTTGCTGGTAAATAATTTTAGTGGTTTGATATACTACAGCAAGGGCACCATTGGCAAGACATTTTTGTTCATATCTCATCAGCGAAGCATCCTATGGTTCTGGGTATTGTTGCATTCAATTGCTATTGCCGAGACAATCATTTCAAGGACAAATTCGAGGAGATTAGAGGCTGTATTTATTTTTCTAAAATATTGCCAGGCAAGAACAGGGGCGGCTACTTGAGCAATTCGATTTGGGCTTGGAGAATATCATTTGAACTTGTTGTTGATTGCTACTTCATCTTTCATCCAAGACACTTCTTGAGGCCAGGTTCTTCACATTTCTATCATCTTCTAGCATTGCATTTAGCATAGTTATATTTGCAGCTGTAGGTGTGCATTGTACCAGCATTATCATATTTTGAAATTAATGTAAATGACAAGAGTCTTGGCCATTTTTATGAGCTTTGTATTAGATATTTCATTACAATTAAGGAGATATAAATTGCTGGTGTCATTTGAGCAATTCAATATCATTTGTTTTCAGTTTGTTAGTTTGCATACCAACTGTTTGTTAAAATACCAGTTGGCTGTAGGTGATCATTTTTCATGCTTAGTTCATATATATGCATTGGATATTGCCACAATAAGTTGCACATTCATGTTAGGTCATTGTTTAGAGTTTAGACAATTTAGACTCATTTGTAAGCATTCTCATTGATGCTAATTGAAGAAAAGATCCATTAAAGCAAACTGAAATGTTATATCAGTCATATGACCCTTGTATGCAAAGTGTTTGACAAAATTACTAAGGCCAAAAATCAGAAGTTTTCAATCAGATTTGAGCAGGGTCATTACAGTTTTTGCCATTAATTCTTTTATTTTATGAATTCTGGGCTGGGCATTCCAATCTCCACTTTGCCTCTTTATGCTGGCGTTGATGGTTGCATTGGAGTCACATTCCACTAATATGTTTTTATACCCTTTTTCCTTACATATCTGAAGACCCTTTAAGATGCCTTCCATTTCTGTTGTGTAGTTTGTTCCTGGTTGAATGTTTGCAGATAGGGCTTCCACTATTTGAACCTGCTCATCTCTAAGGATACAACCAATTCCTGATTCACCTGGTTTGCCTCTTGAGGCACCATCCGTATTTAATTTGAGCACCCCCTTGGGTGGGGGACACCACTTGGCTTTCGCTCTTTTCTCCTTGGAATTTGGGGAAAATTGATAGAAAGGTGGTACCTTCAGCTGATTCCAATTTTTCATTACTTCTCCATCCCACACTGTAAATTTTGTCTGTGTTTTGATTTTTGTATTCAGCCATTTTGAGATGCATCATTTGATATCTGATAATAGATCCTTTGCTTTTTAGTTTTTTGCTTTTTTCTTGGAAAATATGTCTATTTCTTTCTTTCCATATATTCCAAATTAAAGCTGAAGGAGCAATCGTCCAAATTTTGTGATGAGCCTTGCTAGCTCACTGCTCAAACCCCTGTCTTTTTCTTAAGTCTATTTGTGTTTTTTAGTTTTTTAGAGAAAATTTGTAGACAGAAGAGAAGGTGCGCATCATATAAAAGCTCACAAAATGAAAACTTGAGCTAATCTAAGCAAACTGAAATTGCAGAAGGTATTTAATAAGCTCAACAATGGATTTAGAACATATAAACATACCCGAAAGCCTCCTGATTATTTATTTAAGAAAATAAGCCAGTTTGCCAGTCTAGAAGAAGAAATCTGACTTAATCTAGTGTAGAATGATACAAGCATGAAATCCAGTGGGAAACTGGGGCAAATGAAAGGTAGATGCCAAGTGCTGATGAAGGTGAAGAGAAACCCTCAAGAAGGAAGGCGTTTCTCCATGTAGTTGGTACGCCCTAGCTCAAACAGCCACGCCTTTCAAGCAAAAGAAGCCCAAAAACATCTCAGATGGTACGGCCATGAAGCTATGATGCCTGCCATGAAGAAAGGAAGAACACCATCCACTCAAACCCTCTTTTCTGATGAAGAACACTTACAAAATTCTGTTAAAGCACTGCAGAACTTCTGAATGAAGCTCTCTCAATTTGCACCAATTCAGCTGATCTCTCACAGCCTCACAAGTGCTCACACTGAAGAGATTTCGTTCTCCAATGGTGGATTGCTGCAAACCTGATCACAGGATGAAAGCAAAGGGAAAACCTCCAAGGCAAAGTTGAAATATTCAAAATAGATGAGTTTCTCATTGCCCTCAACCCTTATATAGCAAAGGAGGTGAAAACTCAAGGAGGCCGTACATTTTAGGGTTTTAGATCATTTAAATTTTTGGAAATAAACTCAAGTTACTTTCCATAGTTCTAACTTTGATTTTTGGCGCCTCCTTTAAGTGATTAAATGAAATACTTTAAAACACTCACTTTAGACTTATTTAAGTGATATAAAAATTATAAAGTCAATTTGACTTTATAAAAAGACTTTAAGTTAAAATATAACTTAAATCACTTAAGTAAGCCTATCTCCCTCAATTCTCCACAGAATTCAGTGCCGTCAGAAGCAAACAAACTCCTGTATTGCCAAAGCCTGCAATGAGCCAATCCATGATCTCAGAAAATGAAATCGACCAAACTCTCCAGAAGGTACTGCTGACCCTCTAACCAATCTAGTTAGCCTACGAGAGTCTGAGTAAGAGGCTAACCACCATCAACCATGATCATGCTGAAAAAGGGGACATTACAGTCCGCCCTCCCGGAAATTGCTTGTCCGCAAGCAATCTCAACAGCAAAGAATCAACCACTCCACCAGGATCCCAAGGATAGTGCCGTGAAATGTCCCTACTGTCATCAACTGTCTCCTGTAACTCCCAAATCTGATCGACTGGATCATCATGTTGTACCTTGTCAATCTCAACACCATCTATCACAGGAGAGAGGAACTCATAAGAAAGCAAGTCAAACCGCTGACAACACTTGCTCCCTAAAACGGCACGAGATATGCTATCATCCAACATGTCTAACACGTGCATACCAGAATTGTGCATCTAAAACAGGTCATGTACATGATGACTAAAAGTGAAACTGTGTAGACTCCTGACCATGTACACACTGGAAATCTCCTCAACGAGCTCTATCTGAAATCTCGATGCACTGACGGAATCTCCAATACTATGATCAACGCTCTTGCCTAAATCAGGGTCAAGAGTAGAATCAACATCCACCTCAAAGAGTGGATTATCACAAGAAGATGTAGCATCCGCCTCATAAAGAGGATTTTGTACAAACTGAGCCTCATAACTGTACTGATCCCAATCAAACCCCTCTGATCCCATGGGACTAGAATCAAAATGATAATCCTCCTGAATCATCTCATGCTCCTCCTCTAGAATCTTCGGTTCTATCTTCTCAGCTTTTGCGTTGACGAGAATGATAGATCGCATACTCCCATCCTTAAAACTAGCTTGCTGGTCCGTTAAATTAGCAATGTCATCACCCTCATAAAACCACTCCATTTGTCTATTTGAACCCTTAGGCTTAAGAGGACAATTGTGGTTTTGGTCATAAGGAGCTTTGCAATAGAAACATAGCTTCCTCCTACGCAAATCATTTATTGTCTCTCAGTCCAAAGGAGTTACAAACTTCCTCTTTTCATCAATCTTTTCTGATTCCTTAGGTTCTGATTTGCTATCACTATAGGATGAAGATGCTTCTGCATTTGAAGTGAACTTACCATGTGAAGCTGTAAGTTCCATGCTACGAGCTTTTCTCATAGCTTCATGCAGGGTAGGTGGATCGAATGCCTTGATCCAACCTTTCATTGGCTCATGGAGACCTTCTACAAATAGAATGACAAGTCTCCTCTGAGATTCTGGTAACCATAACCGAGAGCTTCTAAAACTCACCAATATAAGACTCCAAACTACCCAACTGCTTTAGCTGAGCAAGGTCTCTAAAGAATAGCTCGGGATCACGTCTATCAAACCTCTCTACCAGTCTATCAGTAAACTCCTGGTACGAGGTAATCCTATCATGGTGTAGTGTAGCCATGCCATGAATCCACCAGTCATGTGCTACGCCATCAAGATGGAGAGTTGCAAATCGTATAGCATCTTCCTCTGGCATAGGACGTAGTGTCAAGAATGTATCCAACTTACTCACCCAGGCGTGTGCTATAACTCTACCACTGCCATCATAGTGAACTAAGGTTAGTTTGTTGGTAGCCTGTCTGAGATCACTTTGCTTGTTTCTAGGCCTCCTGTCATTCCTGTTACGGTTATACTCTCTCTTCTGGCTCATGAATCGATCAAAGTTAAGGTGCTCCTTAACTCTCAGAGGCAATGCATCCCATTCATCATACATAGTCATGATGTTATCAACAAAGTTCACTTCACCACCCTGTTCAACCTCTTCCTCTTCATCAACATCATTCCTGGTGAAGGTAGGACATGTTGCTCTCTCAAAAGTGCGAGCTGGAACAATAGGTCTATGAAGTGCACCCTCATGATCATGCCCTCATGATCATGCCCTGGATGCTGGCCTCTCTGAAGTGTTAAGTTCTCTACATTTGTGCTGAGGCGTTGGAGAAGATTAGCTACCTGTTCTTGACCTGCAACCATACCTCTTAGCACATCTCTAGCTTCTATATCCTCATTGTTCCTGTGAGAACTTTCTCCTTCCCTGTTAGCCATATTATCCAAGTCTATTTCCTCCTCCTGTTCTTCAAATGGAAATGGTGGAAAAGGATTATGATCACCTCTTTGATTTCTAGGGCCCCCACGAGAGTAGAACTTGTCAAAACCCTCCTGGTGTGACTTCATAAATTTTTTCTACCCCACAAGCTGGCAGGATCAGTGCTCTGATACCACTGTGATGAGCCTTGCTAGCTCACTGCTCAAACCCCTGTCTTTTTCTTAAGTCTATTTGTGTTTTTTAGTTTTCTAGAGAAAATTTGTAGACAGAAGAGAAGGTGCGCATCATATAAAAGCTCACAAAATGAAAACTTGAGCTAATCTAAGCAAACTGAAATTGCAGAAGGTATTTAATAAGCTCAAGTATGGATTTAGAACATATAAACATACCCGAAGGCCTCCCGATTATTTATTTAAGAAAATAAGCCAGTTTGCCAGTCTAGAAGAAGAAATCTGACTTAATCTAGTGTAGAATGATACAAGCATGAAATCCAGCTGGGAAACTGGGGCAAATGAAAGGTAGATGCCAAGTGCTAATGAAGGTGAAGAGAAACCCTCAAGAAGGAAGGCGTTTCTCCATGTAGTTGGTATGCCCTAATTCAAACAGCCACGCCTTTCAAGCAAAAGAAGCCCAAAAACATCTCAGATGGTACGGCCATGAAGCTATGATGCTTGCCATGAAGAAAGGAAGAACACCATCCACTCAAACCCTTTGTTTCTGATGAAGAACACTTACAAAATTTTGTTAAAGCACTGCAGAACTTCTGAATGAAGCTCTCTCAATTTGCACCAATTCAGCTGATCTCTCACAACCTCACAAGTGCTCACATTGAAGAGATTTCGTTCTCCAATGGTGGATTGCTGCAAACCTGATCATAGGATGAAAGCAAAGGGAAAACCTCCAAGGCAAAGTTGAAATATTCAAAATAGATGAGTTTCTCATTGCCCTCAACCCTTATATAGCAAAGGAGGTGAAAACTCAAGGAGGCCCTACATTTTAGGGTTTTAGATCATTTAAATTTTTGGAAATAAATTCAAGTTACTTTCCATAGTTCTAACTTTGATTTTTGGCGCCTCCTTAAAGTGATTAAATGAAATACTTTAAAACACTCACTTTAGACTTATTTAAGTGATATAAAAATTATAAAGTCAATTTGACTTTATAAAAAGACTTTAAGTTAAAATATAACTTAAATCACTTAAGTAAGCCTATCTCCCTCAATTCTCCACAGAATTCAATACCATCAGAAGCAAACAAACTCCTGTACTGCCAAAGCCTGCAATGAGCCAATCCATGATCTCAGAAAATGAAATCGACCGAACTCTCCAGAAGGTACCGCTGACCCTCTAACCAATCCAGTTAGCCTACGAGAGTCTGAGTAAGAGGCTAACCACCATCAACCATGATCATGCCGAAAAAGGGGACATTACAAATTTGGCCCCAGAAAGCTTCCTTCTTTAGGTTTGGCCAGCTTGTGGAAGTGTCCAAAAGATTATTGTTTCTTGGTGTCGACCAATTTAATTGATTATGTAGCCACTCCTAGCACTGTTCTGCATAAGGGCAATTCAAGAGAGGGTGATCTGCATCTTCACTATTTTCTTTGCACAATACACAGCGGCTTGGGCCTTCGAAACCTATTGCTTTGAGCTTGTCTCCTGTTAGAATTCTCCCATCTAATGTGGTCCAGGCGAAAGCACTTGCTTTTGGCAGAACACCGTGTTGCCAACACAGCTTTTGGGGCCATGTTTGATCTCTTTCAACCATTTGAATCTGATAACCCAACTTGATTGAATAGTTTCCTGACTTAGCACCACACCATATCATCTTATCATCTTGTTTGTTTAGGGTTATCTTTCTTTCCTTCAGGATATCTGCTAGTTTTGCTTTGAATACCTCATCATTTGTGGCAATTTGAAGGTCCTTCCACTTAGCCTCCCCTTCTTCCTCATTGCTTATATAATCTCGAACCTTGTTACCTATGAGATTGCTTATGTGAGGAATATGATCTCTTAGTTCCGGATATTCTATGAGAGGTTTATTCCCACCCCAGGAGTCTTTCCAAAAATCCGCCTTTTTACCATTGTTGACCTGCCAAGTAAGATGATTGGTTATTATGTGTCTTCTGTTCAAAATGAATTTCCATATATGGGACCCCTCTTTGGGGTTTGCTGCAGTTAGAATTCTTTCTCTGTTTGTACTATCAAGATATTTCTTTTGCATAACTCTGCACCATAAAAGGTCTGGGTTTTGGAACATTTTCCAGACTAATTTAGCTCCCAGGGCCATATTTTGTGCTTTGAGGTCCCTTATACTTGCTCCACCTTCTGCCTGTGATCTCCGTACTAGATCCCAGCTTAATAGGGGGATTTTGTGTGCCTCATTGGGCCCTTCCTGTAGAAACTTCTTTAGAATTCTGTTCAACTTTATGGCTGCTTTTGTTGTTAGTTGTTTAAATGTTAGAGATTTAAAAAAAAATTAAAATTTATTCTTTAAATATAAATAAAATTTATTGATATATACTTTATTGTTTATTCTTTACTGGATTATTAATATTAAAATTTAAATATTATTTTGATTTATATTTACTTATTTGCTTCTAAAGTAATGAAAATCTCCTCTAATAACTTAGAAAATATATGTGTATGCATTTTTTATGAATGCTGTATCCGATTGTATCCATATTGGGGGTCTTAAAAAATGGCCGTATTTGTATCTGACACCGCATCCGTGTCCCTGCAACTTTGTTTTTTGTTTTTTAGACATAACTAATGTCATGCTATTTTTTTTTGTTCGGTAAATTGCTGCTAAGGGGCAACACTCGTCGCTTTTGACTGGAGTTATGAACCAGTGAGGCCACATTTGGGGGACCTCATCCTCGCCATTCATATTCCTACGCCTGCCTGCATTCCCACCAAGCTCCCTGCAAGCTCCAACGTCATTCCTCCATTTGCTACGCCTGCCTGCATTCCTGCCAAGCTCCTTGCAGGATCCGACGCCAATCCTCTTGTTTGCTTTGTCTGCTTGCATTCCCCCCAAGCTCCCTGCAGGACTCGACGCCAAACCTCTGTTTGAATACCCCTGCTAGCTCTACCTCACCATCGATTCCTCCATCTCCCGGACCCCGCAGTAGCGCACACCATCCACCACTCACTCACTCCTCTGTGCGTCGATCGCTGCCACCCTTGCACAGGCTTTCCTCCATCATCCGTGCATCGTCCAACGTTCCCTTGATTCTCTGGCCAGTGATAGTTCATCCCACCTTCCATTGGTGGGATTTGAACTCAAGACAGTAGGGAAGCTGCTGCTTGCAACTTGCCGTTGCACTGCGGGGCCATCCCCCAAACTAATGTCAGGTTATTACATCATCAACATAAATAGTAAATGCTTGTGTACAAAGTATAGTCTGACATTATATTATATCTAAATGGTAGGAAATTTAGGATGTAGAACTACCTTAGCATCAATGCCATTTTGTTTTTTCATGCTGCATTTATTATCCAATTGGACCTTGAAAAAGGAATTTAATGTCCTTTCAACTCAAGAAGTCTTTAATAATAGTGGGAAGCATTTCATGATTTACTTGTATGCTTCCAGTATTAGCTTTAATTCTACTCCCTTGAACCAGTATTTTGTTGTTTCCATGGCTAACTTGAGGCGTATAACTAGAGATTGGCAACAAACTTTGCTATTTGATACATTTCCCAGTCCTTTTATAAAAGACAAAGAAATGAAACCAAAATAATTATACAGGTGGCACCTTTGTTAGATTGATCTCAACTCAAAAAGTCATCCGAGCTAGTAATTCCAAATTAATAATTGCAGGTGATGGAAGAATAATTTTGTGCTTAGGACAAAAAAGGAAAGAAAAGAGGTTATAATAATGTGCACAAATGGGGTTAGACGACTGTGAAGATTGGATTGAACAATATATATTTGCAAAGAGACAACTACAGTCAGAATTACATGCCTATCGTGCAACTGATATGATACATGTAAGAAGTGCATTATATGTAACAACACCACAAAATAAATTGTCTGCACCTATAACTTAAATTTTTTTACACGTACTCCATCCACTGAAGGTAATGGAAGGGAATGATATGCTAAAGATTAAACATTAGAATTATTTATTTCTCATGGCTCATCATTAGAAGACTCAAGTAAAAGGACAGGAGCCCTGTCCCTATACCTGTATCTCATGGTGACTATACTTAAATGTAATATATTGGTACCCTTATTCAAACACTACCCTACCCTACTTCAAAATGATATCCTCTTCTCCGTATCCACATCTCATGTCAACCAATGACCATACTCATGACATTCCCCTACTGATGGGCTTTTCTTACTAGTTCTTTTGTGCTGTATTGTCATCTCTTTATGATAAATTTTTTTACAGCATCTAAACAACATTGTCAAAATATGTTACTGCATGAGTTCTTTGAATATGCTTTTTAAAGATTCTAAAACTAACTGATATTTATTTTTATGATACAAATAAACTGTATCTGATAAGAAAGATGAGGATCACTAGTAGTGTTGACTATCTTACAACACTTTATTGATAAGTTCTGAAATCCGCTTAATGGTAGTAAATTGGTTTAGCAATATAGTAAATATGTCTCTGGTAGTAACTACAGATATATTTATTTACTGGTTTGACGACTGTGTTTTGTTAATTTCTGATATATTGTTCTATGCTTAGATTTTTCAGTTAATGCTTGGTGATAATTTTCTGAAGTGTGAGATATAGAGTTCTATGTTGGCATTTGTATACTGATATGTTGTGTCACTGACAGTTAGAGCAGAAAGTGAATGAGGTCGCTCGTTTACACATCTTATCTAGTAAGGATAAGTTCCAACAATCTAGGTCTGATTTAGCTATAAGGGACAAAGAGAGGGAGAGAATTGGTCTGAGCAACAGGAAGCAACATGAAGCATCTTGCCGAGAGGCTGCGTGTACAAAGAGAATGGCAGAGCTAATGCGCCAGTTTGGCACCATATTGCGACAGGTGGTTTCCTTTCTTTTGATGTCTTTTCCAATTCGTTATCATTCCTCTGTCATTTAGGCAGTCTATTTATTTTAATAAATTGCATGATAAACTGATTTATAACAGAGACTCATATTTGTCATGCTTTATCTTTCTCACTTTTATCATCACATCAATGTCATCATAAATTTGTCAAAACAATCTAGAAGCAATGAAAATATCCCCTACTTAGCAGGCAGTGGCTGGCTTGTAAGGTCAGTTGATTCAGACGTAACCTTTTTGGTGGTTTATGATGATCTTGTATCCTCCATCTGAATTGACTTTGTAATATGCATAGAACATGTAAAGTTCTTATCCTTGAGAGATTTGGGTTTCATCGTTGAAATAGACACATTACATATTGTGTCACTTGATAAAAGTAGATACAAAGCTTCTATTGGACATGTAGAAAATCAGGTGCCAATGAGATGGGTAATTAAGCTTCCGAAATAATTTTGAGTGAATTTTATCATGAAAAGGACACAGCAGTATCAAATCTTGTCCAATAAAATCTGTACTGATCTATGTGCATCTTTTACATTATTTCTTTTGACAAGATATTTATTTAAATTTTCAATACTAAGAAGAAAGTGATTGGAATCCCCTTCAGTGTGTGGTTCTTTTTTGTTGTCTATCTCATGTTCATTATAAACTTAGCTTGGCCTGCATTACAATTTATTAAGTTGGAGACTTATTGCAGATCTGGTTGTAAGACACATCTGGTTGTAAGACACATAGATTCTAGTTAGGAAGCAGTCGGTTGAATATTTTTATTTAGGTTTTCTAGGAAGAATTCTTATATGCATTATTCCGCCAAAGTAATTGTATAGCTAGCATCCTCATAGCTCCTGTCTAGTGTGCTGTCAGGGTCTTCTGTAATAGTCACAACTCTTACTTGCAAAGCAGAGAAAGGTGATATTCTTCTTGGCAGTGATGTTTATATATTTCTAATATTGTGCTATTTTAAGAATCTCAGTATGAGAAAGGATTTTTGTAATTGATTGCTAGTTATGGTCTTTGTAATGTCGCCATTTTCGTGAGCCATGGAGTTTGGAGGAATTAGCCTATTCTTGATCCTCGTAGGCTAATGGGACTTGATCAGAGGGTCGTTTGGCAGATACCCAGTTGATTAGTTGGCTCTTTTCATGACTTCGTGAAGGTTTTCCTATTCTCATCATGGATATTTCTATTTTTGGAAACCTTTATTTTATATTATAAAGTTATATTGCACTTTAGCAGTTGATTAATATTTTGTATTATTATAAAGTGCAATAATAAAATCATAAAAGTCACTTGAGTGAAATAATAAAATAAAATAAAATAATATTCCTTCTAGAAGGTGACTTGGAAACGTTCTAGAAGGAGGCCGACCTCTTGAGGAAAAAGCATAAATAGACATCATGGGCTTCATTCTCAGCATCCAGATTTGATGTTGTTGTTGATGTTGGTCATTTCATCTTGTGGAGCCTAGGGTTTTTGCAGATTGTTCTTTATCATAGGAAACGAAAACTTCCTATTGATAGCAATTTTGAGGGTGTGAAATATCACTTGAATTATTGCAGCTGGGAGAAAGTTATTTCAGACTTCTCATTTGCACAAACTTTGTGGCCTTTGGTCAAGTTTGTATGACATCAATTGGTGTTTGCTTTGGAGACATTTTGGAGTTCATAGTCTTCAATGAATTTGCATTGAGGAGGTTGATTTGCATTCATTTAGTCATTTCCAGAATTCTGATATATTATTACAGTCATCTTAGTTTGCATATTAGTGCCACGATTTTGCATATATCTCCTTCATTTGGCATTGATTCTCCAAGAAGGTTGCAGCATTACATTCTATGGTGAATGGAGATGATGTTTCATGCATTTTGGAGGAGTTTTGCATCGTGTTAAGGGGCTGATTTTGAAGTTGCAATGGTCTGATATACTACAGCAAAGGTGCCATTGGCAAGACATTTTTGTTCATATCTCATCATTGAAGCCTCCTATGGTTCTGGGCATTGTTGTATTTTAATTCTTTGGTCCTACCAATCATTTCAAGTGCCAAGAGGTGGAGTTTAATTGCTGCATTTATTTATCTAAAGAATTGCCAGGCAAGAACAGGGGCGGTTGGGTGAAAGCATCGATTGGGCCTAAGAGAAGTTCATTTTGCTTGGAATTTGATTGCTACTTCATCTATCATCAAGGGCTTCAACATTCAATCAGGTTCCACTATTAGTAGTTGATAATTTTATTGCATATGGGAAAGTTTAGAGTTGCAGCTGTAGGTGTGCATCATTACCAGTATATTCATTTTTTGTAATCAATGTAAATGCCAAGAGTCTTGGCCATGTTTCATGAGCTTTGTATTAGATATTTCAGTGCAATTAAGGGGATATAAGTTGCTGGTGTCATTTGAGCAATTCTATATCATTTGTATTCAGCTTGTTAGTTTGTATACCAACTGTTTGTTAAAATACCAGTTGGTTGTAGGTGATCGTTTTTTATGATTAGAACTCATATATGCATTCAATATTGCCAAAATAAGTTGCACATTCATGTTAGGACATTGTTTAGTCAATTTAGAGTCATTTGCAAGCATTTTTATTGATGTTGAGTGGAGATAAGAGTCATAGAAGCAATCTGAAATTTTATATCAGTCAAATATACCTTGTATGCAAAGTGTCTGACAAAATTTCCAAGGCCAAAAGTCAGAAATTTTCAATCAGATTTGAGCAGGGTCATTACAGTCTTGGAATGTAAATGGAGCATTGCAATTTGCAACTCACATCGCTTGTCCTTTCTTGCATGGCAATAACATGCTTAGGAATGTGGAGGATTGTTTAATCATGATAATAGTTAGGATTTTTGTAGTTGATTGTTAGTCATGGTCTTGGAATGTAAATGGAGGATTGCTATTTGCAACTAACATCGTATATCGTTTCTTGCATGGCAATAACAAACATGCTTAGGAATGTTGAGGTTTGTTTGAACATGATAAAGTTCAGCTAATAAGTGAATATTCTATCTTTCACTTTTTGTACAATGGTATGGACCAGGGGAGCTAGCTGCTATATGGTGGTTGATTTTTCTGCAACAATTGATGGTGCCTAACAGCTGATTTTACCTAATAAAACATAATATCTGCGTAGAATACAATTGAATAACATGTATGTTACAACATCTCATAAACAGGTTTCTGGTCACATTTGTGTTATTATGAGTCATGACATCCACTAATTTTACAATTGCAGTGTAGTTGCAATTTTGGTTTTCCCTTATATGTTTTCATTCCTGCGTGTCATCTTTAACTAAAATTCTGGGTTTAAATTTTGGTTTTCTGGATCATTATGGGTCTCTTGACACGAATTTGCTTGCTCTTTGGAATTGATGGTGCGAAGAATACAATTGAATAACATGTATGTTACAACATCTCATAAACAGGTTTCTGGTCACATTTGTGTTATTATGAGTCATGACATCCACTAATTTTACAATTGCAGTGTAGTTGCAATTTTGGTTTTCCCTTATATGTTTTCATTCCTGCGTGTCATCTTTAACTAAAATTCTGGGTTTAAATTTTGGTTTTCTGGATCATTATGGGTCTCTTGACACGAATTTGCTTGCTCTTTGGAATTTCCCTTATGTAGGTGGTGTCATGAAAGTGGGGCTAGTAACCAAAAGGCACTGAGTACAATTTCCGTTAGTTTGAAGAGTATGTTTGTTGAAGAAATGGTATTAATTATTTAAGAGCTTGAATGAAAGAGGGGGATGAAGGAGAGCTCCAAAATGGAAGCTAGTGCCTGCAGTTAAATGTGTACTTAATTGTAGATTGTCTCTTTGTATTCTTCTTCTCAAATATGTCAGGGTTTGCCTCATTTAGCGAATTCTCTGTATTAAGTTTTAACCCTCTTGAGGCTGTTCTTTCATATTTTCTTCTCATTCACATGAATGGCTTGCTTTTGGATATTTTATCTGAATAACGTCAATGCAGCAGAACATCATTGCAACCTGGGAACTTTTAGGTACATACCTCTACAGCCATCTGATCCATGGTTTGCTTGTCATGCCTGTGTTTTGGTGTACTTACAAAGGACCTCATAATGGTCAAGGCACATGAGAGATAGTGAAGTACTTTTCTGCGTGCATTCTTGTTATGTCAGTTTAACATAATTAATCAATAGTAGCTGATCTGTGCTTGATTTGATAGTGGAAAAAGTGATAAGTAGTTTATTTTTAAATTGAGTAATTGGGGGTATCTATAAGATCCCCTGCGCAGAAAGTAAAAACATTTACACTACAAAATATAGAACTAATATGACAATAACGGTCACAAAGGACAGCATTCAAAAATAACATACATCAACTTTGAGGAACCATCATTACACTTCTAAAAATGTCAGAGACCAAAACACTTGAACAAAAAGGATGTAGTCGGCTGAAAGTAATTAATCTTGTTTTAGTCAGCCAAATAAGTAAATAAATAAATATTATTATATGCAGCAAATGGTAATTGTTGTGTTGTGATTGGGAGTAAGTTCCCGACCGTGAATTAGTTGTACCGGGTAAGTATTGATGGATGGTGTTCTCAACCAACGTTGACAACTATATATGTGATCATTTACTTGTCGTCGGAGATGGCACAAACTTTTGGTATACTGTACTTATTACTATTCAATGAATGAGAATACTATTTGACAATTTGTTCTGTGCATATGCATTTGTGAGTACTTGATATGTGTGTTCCTGTAAGTTTCTATTCTCGTTTACTCAGTGTTAATCAGTCAAGTTACTTTCGAGAGTAAACATTTGGCGCCGTTGCTGATACGAACTTTTGTTCACAACATATAGACGGGAATAATGGCGTCGTAATGGGTCAATTGATCAAAGATCCGGTACAAGCAAACGAGAAAAGATAAGACGCATTGGCGGAAGATCTCAAAAACTTGTGGGATATCTCGTTGAAGGAACACATACAGAGGGAGGCTCTTAGGTGAGAGGTCCCTTAGGCAATCATTTGGGATAATCTCACTGTGAATCCAAAGGTCAACCATCTTGTCAACAAACTATCGAGACTGATCGCAAGGGACTACATCATACTCCGGGATCATTGGGTTGACAAGGACCAAGGCAAAGACAACAACAAAAACTACAATGGTACGAAAAGTGAAGCAAATAGGAGGAGGAAGAGTGCGACACCAGTTGTAGGTGTACTCCCAAAAGTTAATGCTCGAATGACTAAATAAAGACAAGAACCAAATCCCAAGTGGTCAAGAATCATCAAAAGATCACTAGGACAAAGAGAACAAGAAGACCGAAGAAGAAGATTAAAACGAATCGTTGAAGAAACAAACCAAGATCCTCTCGGGCAAAGACGATGAAGAACATAAAGACTTTGAAAATGAATTAACCAAGGAAATTGAAAACAGTATGTGCCGCATTCGAGAACTATCCATATAGGGAGAAGAACCGAAGATTGGAGGAACTGCATAGACAAGGCAGTGAACTGTGTGAAAAAATGTCTTAAAGAAATGTGGTCTCATGGTGATGGAATGCCATGACAAGCAAATTGCTTGAGATCACATTTCTTTGAGGCATTTTTTTAAACAGTTTACTGCCTTATCTATGCTACCACATTTTCAACATGTCTACCAAAGCATTTTATCAAACAGTTCACTGTCTTACTGCTATGGCTAAAAGCCTAAAACAGGTGCTTTCGAACAAGCTATGGATGCTTGGAAAAAATCTATCAAAGCATAATGGTAAGCAATAGCATAGACAAGGCAGTGAACTGGTCGAAAAAATGCCTCAAAGAAATGTGGTCTCATGGTGATGGAATGCCATGACAATCCATAGCAATTCGCTTGTCATGGCATTCCATCACTATGAGACCGCATTTCTTTAAGTCAGTTTTTCAAAAGTTCACTGCCTTGTCTATGCTACCACATTTTTCATACATGTCTACCAAAGCATTTTATCAAACAGTTCACTGCCTTGCTGCTATGGCTAAAAACCTAAAACGGGGGATTTCAAACAAGCTATGGATGCTTGGAAAAAATCTATCAAAGCATAATAGTAAGCAAAAGCATAGACAAGGCAGTGAACTGGTTGAAAAATTGCCTCGAAGAAATGTGGTCTCATGGTGATGGAATGCCATGACAAGGCAGTGAATTCGAGGCAATTTTTCAACCAGTTCACTGCCTTGTCTATGCTACCACATTTTTCATGCATGTCTACCAAAGTAATTTATCAAACAGTTCACTGCCTTGCAGCTATGGCTAAAAGCCTAAAACAAGTGCTTTTGAACAAGCTATGGATGCTTGGAAAAAATCTATCAAAGCATAATAGTAAGCAACAAGCTATGGTCTCATGGTTTTTTTTTTGTGCGAAAATCAGCGTGATTTTATTCGCATTATTTTTCAGGTTTTAAATGCATTTTTTTGGCAATTTTGCAGTTTGAAATGGGAAAAAAATGGGGAAAAAATCGTCCAGCCTGTAGATTTTTTAAAAATCTGGATTAATTGGGATTTTTTGCAGATTATTGCTTCCAAGTTCTATGATATATATATCAATTTTGTTTTACTTTTTTATTTTTTTCCAAAATTAAACATAGTTAGTAGCACTGTTTCAGAGATTGTAAAGACACCCCCTGATTTTTTTTTGGAATTTTCTAACCAATGTGATTCACAACAAAATCCAACAAATGATAATGCCAATAACGTTTAACAGTCATAGCTTTGAAATGGTTTGCAAATAAACAACAGGCTGTCATAAGTTCATAACAATTGATGAGATGATAAATAGTTTGGCAAACTATTGTTCATGCTTCATTGAATGATCACACTTGTCTTAAGAGTCTTATACATAAACAGAATCAAGTGTAGACATGACAAATAAGTACCTTGTTTGCCTACGGAATGGGATTCAACTTTCGTACTACTGGCAAACGTGTAATATGCAGAACATAGGATCAAACAGTAACTAACAGATATCATAGGAAAATGCCAAAGCTTTATTCATTCTCAGGAAATATCATGTACAAAGAGTGGAATCAGCAATAGCATCATGTAACATCAATAACAGCATCCCTATCTCTCCGACTATTCCCACCCGACTACATATAACGCTCGGCGGTGGTTAGACAACCAACCGACACGACGTTTCATAACATCATTACATTATCATTAATCTAAACATGTTTTGCCGAGAGTACATGACATCACATGACATTATTATTCTTTACTAACTATTGTTTTATTTGACAACTGCCGAGTATGACCGAGGCCAACTACGGCCGACAACAAGCAACCGACAACAAGTAAAATATCTGACTAACATCATCCCCCCCAAAAAGAAAGTCGTCTTCCAGACGACAGATACAACATGATAAGATTACTGAGAGGTAGGGGGAAGGGAGTGCGTCCCTGGATGCACCGATGACGTCGGAGTGGTGGAAGAATGCTCTGCTCTCAGGCGCCTCAACTCCTCCGTGCGTGTACGAAGCTGCCGATCTGCCAGGATCTCCCTCTCCCTCGCCGCCTTCACCATCCGGGCTGCCTCCATCAGTTGGCTCTTTGCCTGCTCTGCCTCGGCATTCTTGGCCGCCAACTCTACCTCTTTGGCAGCTAACTGGTCCTCCAATGCTTTCATTCGCTGCTGCCAGGCTGCCTCTTTCTGCTGTGCCTCCCCCTCCAAGGCTGTCACCCGAGGCTCCAAGATCTCCAACGCCCCCGCCATCAGCAGCCGAGATCGCCACCGGGTTATCCTCGGTCGCTCTCGATGGTCGCAAAATGACCTATCCTTGACCCGGCCGAAGAAGTCTCAGAGGGCATCCACTCTACGAAGATAATGAACATCGTTGAAAATCTCCGGGCGCTTCATCGAAGAAACACATCTCTGGCTAGCTCGAGTATAAACTCTAGGACACCGTGATCCGTCCTACTTCAGCCTCGGGTCGACCTCGCCAGTTTCATCATGGCAGAGTCTCTCCGCCGCCACACCGCCAACATCCGTGATAAACTCCTCGCCTTCACACCCTATCCGGGTACAACCTAATTGCGGAACCTCCGCCTACCAGAGGCGATCGGCCAATCCTCAGGTCCCTGGAAACCTGTCCCACACGGATCATCAATCTACCCATGTGCTCGAGCTCCTCCACATATCTCTGTACTATGCCTACCGGATCCGACGGGTCTGGCTGAGACATTTCCACGACGAAGCCCTCTGTGGAGGCGCCCTCCCCGTCCTCGTCATCCGAAGGTATGCAATGTTCCGTCTCCTCCTGGGGTTGTTCCCCGTCTGCCGGCTGAGGCTCCTGAATGGCTGTCTCTGGTGCCTCGGCTATGCTCGCCTCCGGGAGTGCAAGTGTGTCTTCGCCAATCCTGGCCGTCTCACTCTGCTGGGTGTGAATGATCGGCCCCTCCTTATCCCCTTGTCCCTCCGAGGGACTCTTTTCCTGCTCGTCTGGCTGCTCGGCTGGCTGCTCGTCCACGTCGAGAGTGAGGCTCCAATCAATCTAACCGTCGATTGCGGCACCTGTGTGTGCCTCTTCGGGTTGAGTCGTTCTCCGCGGGTCGCTAGCCATTCCCTAACTCCTCGGCCGAGATTGCCACCTCGCGGGTCGCCGATGTCGGTTTTGGTGTAACAGAGAAATCACGCAGAATATTCCAATCGAGGCAGTGGAACCTGCTGCTGATATGGTAACTGCCCCCTGTGATGTGGTGGCGAGAGGTGCCCATCCTGGCGATGCTCCTGGCAGTGAAGCGGCTACCCTCAACATCCGTCCGGCTCCAACTGATGCAACGGGGAGGGTGAACGTGACCGAGTGTGTGCTCTGGCTGGCTGGCCGTGTCGGAAGAGTGAATCCTGCCGGCTGCAATACTGGTATGTCAATCTCGCCTGCCTCCTGACCCCCGATGGCAACAGATACTTCCTCATCGGCCGGTGGACTCGACTCCGATGGCGAGGAGGATAAGTCAATGGGCTCCTCTCTGTCTGATGCATCGCTCTCCTCTGAGGCCTCCTCCGATGTTTCCTCTTCCATCGATGCCTCCTTCCGTTTCCTCTTTTTCCCCAAGGCTGTGCCCTCGCTGGCTTGCTTTGCTTCCAATTCCGACCAGTAGAATACGGTAGGCCATCCCGGGTCCAGGTGAGTAAGTGGCCGCAACCGACCCCAATTGCCCTCGGGCACCTGTGTGTGCACGGCATCCAAAAAGAGTTATGGCGTATTGAAGTCATAAGGCCTTATGCCTCTCGCGCTTTAAAATCCTTTATCCGGCTTCCCGCGGAGTAGCCTCGGCCAGCTTGTGGCGTACTGGCCAACCCGGTCCGGACTATGAAATCCACCGCCATAAGGTACCGTCCGGACGCCGGTTAGTTCTCGTATTTCCGCAGACTTCCATCAGTCAAGCAACATTTTATCTCCGCTTGTTAGGTGACCGGAGTCTGCATTGCTAGTATTCCATATGGTACGCTGTTCGTCGGCTGACAAGTCGCTTCGGCATACTTGCTTGACCAGCAGTTCTCTGTGTTCCTGCGTCATTTTCTTGGGCTTATTAACCCCTATTCCCGAAGCTGGGACGTCGAACACCCTCTCAAAGTCCTGAGGCCAGAATGAAACTGTCACTGGGCAACCTCTGTAATCGATGACGGACTTGTGCGTATGCCTGCAGTAGTTCTCCACCATCGCCTTCAGCCAAGGCTCGAACTCCCGAGAACCAAAAAAGGGCACGAGCACAGCTTTGTCCACCCGAGCGTGTCGAAGCGCAACCTTCAGAGAGTGGTCATCCGGAGTGCTTCGCCACCATTGCTTGCACTCGTTGCCAGTCAGATTCTCCCATGTCATCGTGTCGGCATCGGCATCCATCTTTTTTCTCTTCGCAGCCGAGGCTACCTTTGGCTGGTGCTGCATCGGTTTCTTGCCTTTGTCCATCTTCCCGCTGGCTTCGGGCGATTCCAAATTCGATGAGTAACCTCGGTGATCGCTGGAACTATGAAACCGCCGAATCACGCAGGAAACCGCAAGTACTACAAACCGCCGAATCGCTTGCGGAAATTAAGTTTAAGTGCCGTAAATCGCTAAATCATTGACGTAAGGCCGCAATCGCTAAAATTCGTCAACGTATCGGTGGAGATCGAACCGTGATGATCTTAAGGTCAGACGGGCTTTGATGAATGGCTGTATTGATCAGAAACCTTTGAGTCCGTACGTAACTTCAGAATGCCGATGCCGTGACGGATCCTTCAGAAGTGCCAATGCCGCATCTAATTTCCTTGATACCGAGCGCCGCACGGATCCCCCTGCGGCCGATGCCGTGACGGTTCTCTCGAGGCAATTTGTGCCGCACGACTTCTTTGAATGTGTAAATTTTGTACCTGATTTCTTAGTTTGAATTTTGTACGGATTTCTCCTCGAGCCCTCAATTGTCAGTACGCTTATCCTTTGGCGTAATTTCTTCACCGGGCAGGCCGTGACGTGGATTTCTCCACCGACAGACCGTACTTTATTTCTTCTTCATCGGGCAGGTCGACGGATTTCTCCACGGCAGAGGTCAGACGATTTTCATCGGTAGAGGCCGCATTTCGCTTCGCCTTTGCAAATGCCACGTTTGAGATCTCTTGACCGTGACGCTTTCCCCTTTCCCCGCGACTCTTGTAGGCCGAAAGTAAGATTTTTGATGTCGTACGGCTCCTATTCCCTGATGCCGTACGCCTCCCTCCTCTGCTCTCTGTTGCCGTACGTCTTCTTCCTTTGCTCTCTGTATGCCTCGGCAACTGTTAAACTCCTGCAAGCTCGTCCTCCCTTCTTCTCTGTGCTCTTGTCTTCGACTTGTGGCTTCCTGAATGGGCCGTACGGTTTGAGGATTTGTATTTATGTTATTTCTCTCCTTACTCTCCTTCGCCCTTGGCCGTACGCCTTGCTTTTTTCCCATGTGTTGACATATTTTAATGTGCTTCCCTTCACTTTTGCGCCTTTTACTTTTCTTATTTAATTTCCCTTTTTGCCTTTTAATACTCCAGACGTGTATTTTAATCTTCCATACTTTTCTTAATTGAATATTTCTTCTGATGGCCGACTTTTTTAATCTATTATTTAATTTATTGCCTTTTTTCCTGACTTCTCCTTGATTTCTTTTAATTCCCTCGTCTTTTTCTTTTCCTTCCCATACGCCTTGCTCTTTACTTACTCCGTCATTTTCTTTTATTTTCACAGCTTCTTTTTTCTTTATTTTTATTTCTTTCAACTTTCGTTCTTTTTCTCTCTCCTCTTTTTCTCTCTTCTTTTTCTCTCTTTTTTCGTTTTAATTTTTTCCCCTTTTTTCCATCTTCTCTCTCCTCCCTTCTCTCTTCTTTTCTCTTTATTCCTCTGACTTCACTGTGTGTTGGGACTTTTAATTCTGACGTGTAATACCATTTACATGTGTGTGGTGGCCGTTTATAACATTCTTCCTCGCAACAGGATCCTATATATTCTATATCAAACCATTTATCCAGTAAAGGGGCAGGACCAATACCTCGAAAACTTCCGTCGATGTATCTTCCGCCATACTGTTGATACCACGTAACATCGTCACCTTGTACTGTCGGCGGTCCCGCCAGGTTAGGAATTATTTTCCAGAGTCCATCTTGAGTTGCGATCTTCCTAATCCTTGGTATTTTTCTTCTTTCTCGACGCATTTGTTTCAGGAGATCGTCTGTATATCCATCCACCGTTGACACGAACGTATCTTCTGTCCTCAACACCGTCTTTAAACAAGGGGCCTTCTTCTCGAAATAAGCATCCCATTGTTCATCAGTCCATTCTTCCTCGTCATCTTTTTGCAGTTCATCGTGTTCTTCTGCCTGGTTCTCCTTTTCAGCTTGGGCTTCCGCGTCCAATTCCTTGGCTATATATCCCCGTCTTATTCCTTCATAAGGGGCTACATAATGCCAATGTCCCCCCATCCGACGCCACAATGCAGGGGTTCCGAATACTGCATTGGTCAAGTGTTTGTGTATTTGTGGTACTGCAATTCCTTCTACCCGCTTCTCTGCCAACCTCTCTTCATTTATTTGATCTCGCCCTGATTCTGCCCAGACATTGTCTGCGACGTAACCAGGACCTCCTAGTCCCCAGTCTTGTTTTCTCGGCCCTTCACTTTGTACAGGCCAATCTTCCTTTGTTGCATATCCCAACATGTTTATGGCGATTGTATTCTTCTCCTTTCTCTCCTGGTATGGCTTTAGCTTCGATCCGTTGATTGCCTCCACTATCAATGACCCATCGAGATTTTCCAATTTTATAGACCCATTGTCACCTATTTCCCGAACTCGGAACGGTCCCAACCAACGAACCTTAAACTTTCCCGGCTTGATCTCGTTACGGCCGTTATACTTCAGAACTAACTGTCCTGGTCGGAAATTCATTCGCTGGAGATGCTTGTCGTGCCAATATTTCCGTCGCCGTTGCATGTTCTCTGTCGCCCATTGTGCCATCACTCTTCGCTCATCCAGCTTACTCAGTTGGTATAGTCTTTCCTTTAAACTTTCGGTATCACCCAACCGATTTTCCACGGCTATCCTCAGACTTGGTACCATATATTCCATCGGCATCACCGCCTCCTGACCGTACATTAACTGGAAAGGCGTGTGGCCAGTTGTTACCTTGTACGTCGTACGGTATGCCCATAGTACGGCTGGTAACCTTTCTTCCCAGTCAGCTTCTTCCACACCACATGATTTGTGAATCACTGCCACGAGCACCTTATTTGTCGACTCTGCCTGGCCATTAGCTCTCGGGTAGTACGGACTGGACAGGTTGTGGAAGATTCGGAACTCTGTCGTCATCAACCTGATAACATGATTAACAAAGTGCCCTCCCCGATCACTCGTGATCCGCATGGGGATGCCGTACCTTGTTACTATCTGCTCATAGATGAATCTTGCCGTACTTTGTGCTGTATTGTCTGGCAACGCTCGAGCTTCAGCCCACTTCGTCAGGTACTCTGTAGCGACCACAATATATCGGCATCGATGCAAGTGACTCACCTTCAGCGGTCCGATGAAGTCCAAACCCCATCGTTCGAACAACTCCTGAGGCTGTGAGGGATGCAGTGGCATGAAATCCCGCTTCAATGGTTTTCCGACCCTTTGGCAGGTATCGCAGCCTACCACCCATTCTTTGGCGTCAGTGTGCATCGTCGGCCACCATAGACCTGCCAAGAGGATCTTCCTTGCTGTAGCATCAGGTCCCATATGGCCGCCAGCCAGTCCTTCATGCGCCTCTTTTAGTACGCCAGGTATTTCTTCCTCGACGACACACCTCCGGAGGATCTGGTCGGGTCCCATCTTGTAAAGTAGCCCATTGATTAATTGAAATGTCTTGCTTTTCAGTACGATCTTCCTCCTCTCGGCTGGTGGCATATCACTTGGGAATGTGGATGTGGATAGATAGTCGCCAATCTTCTCGTACCATGACGGCAATATTGCAATCTGAAATAAATGTGCGTCCGGAAAGTCTTCGTTCACCCCATCCTCTGCAGGTTCACCCGACCGGATCCTAGATAGTTGGTCGGCGATAACATGGCTTTTCCCTGGCCGTACGATGATGGTGAACGTAAATTCTTGCAACAACAACAACCATCTACTCACCCGTCCTTGAATAATTGGTTTGTTTACCAGGTACATCAGAGCTTGGTGGTCCACGTAAAAAGTGAACGGTGTGGCGAGGAGGTAATGCCTGAACTTCTGTACGGCGTACACCATTCCCAGTGCCTCCCGCTCGGTCGTACTATAATTCCTTTCTGCCTTTGAGAGTAGCCGGCTGGCGAAGAATACTGGTTGATCCAGCCCGTGCGCTCCCACTTGTGCTAGGGTTGCTCCGATGGCAAAATTAGAAGCGTCTACGTGTACGTGGAATTCCTTGTCCCAGTCCGGGTACATCAATATGGGTGAGCTGATCAGCCGATCCTTCAGTTCCTGAAATGCCCTTTCCTGTTCTTCGGCCCACACGAATGGTTGACCTTTCCTCGTCAGTAGGTCGAGAGGGTACGATACTTGGGCAAAATTTTTAATGAACCTCCGGTAGTATCCCACATGGCCGAGGAAAGATTTTACTCCAGTGACATTCTCGGGGGCTTCCATCTGTACGATGACTCGCACCTTGTCGGGATCCGTTTTCAACCCAGCTTTGCACACGATGTGTCCGAGCAACTTCCCCTGCGGCACCATAAATCTGCATTTTTTCGGATTCAAGGCAAGGCGGGCCGCTCTACACCGTTCCATGCACTCGCCTAAAGCTTTCAAATGTTTTTCCTTATCGCTATAAATCGACCAATCATCCAGGAAGGCTTTGAAATTACCTACCGACATTTTATCAAAGATGTGGAGTATTATTCTCTGGAATGTAGCTGGTGCGTTGCATAATCCAAATGGCATACGGTTGTATGCGTACACCCCATCCTCGACGACGAATGTAGTCTTCAATTTGTCTTCCTCGGCGATACTGATCTGATTGTAACCCGAGAAGCCATCGAGAAAGGAGTACATTTCGTGCCCGGCAACTTCTTCCAGAATCGAGTCGGTGAAAGGAATGGGAAATGGATCCTTGATAGTCACTGCATTCAGGCTACGGAAGTCAACACAGATTCTAATTTGCTCCTTCTCTTTCTTCAATGATATGACGATCGGCGATACCCACTCGCTCACTTCCACCTTGAAAATGATGCCGGCCTCCAGCATCTTCTCGATCTCCTCCTGTACTTTGGCGGCATAATTTTTGTTCATTCTGTACGGTCGCTTCCGTACGGGCTGGGCTCCCGGTACGAGAGGAATCCTGTGCACACATAACTCCGGTGGGATGCCTTTCAAATCCTTGTACGTCCAGGCGAAAGCGTCTTTGTATTCCATGAAGATTCTGAACGCTGCTGCTTTCAGGACAGGGTCCCAGTCATCGCCGACCAAAATCTCCTTCGGTTTGGCTAATTCCCCGAGGTTGACTTTTTTCAATGTTGGTTCCTCGTACTTTATGATTTTGTCCTGCTCGAACTTGTGGGCTGGAGTTACATCCAATTCGGCCGTACCTTCTTTATATTCTCCGTACTCAGGTGGGAATGTCTCATTGGTCGAGCCATTATCCTCCTTGACTCTGCAGCATGTGGCAATCCGGGTGGAAGACTTCATAATCCTCCATCTGCCAGTGAAACAATCCGCTCAGTGAACTGGTCTCATCTTCGGAGCAACTGCCGATCTCCAATACCCCTTCTTCATCTAGTTCCATTGTCTTTCTCTCCTCGTCGTCCGAGTCTCCTCCGGATTCAGATGCCGAGGATGCCAAATCCTCGCTGACGGCCTGGTTCTTCAGATCAATGGTGTATTTCCTCCCCCGATTTTCTATTGAGAGTGTATTCCGCTTCCAGTTGTGGGTTGCCTTGGCAGCAATCAGCCATCCCCGTCCCAAGAGTGCATCGTACGCCTTCTTCTCCATTGGGATGACTACAAAATTCAACAGGAATAGTTGCGTGCCGATCGAGACCTTCTGCTCCATTAGTATACCCAACGGCCTGATGCCATGTTGATCTGCTCCCACGAGGTGGAATGTCGGGGGCCAAAGAGTCGGCTTGCCCAGACACTTCCAAGTCTCTTCTGGCAGTACGTTGACTCCTGAACCACCATCGACGATAGTATTAGATAGTTTCATGCCCAAGATTTCCATCTCGACGACGGCTGGTTTCCTCCCGATGCTTACTGCTAGGAGCATTGGATCCGAAGTCTCGGCTACCACTTCTGGCGTACGTTCTGGTGAACTCTTCGGAAGATTTTCTCCAATAGCATTGGTAAGTGCTACTTTGAGAGAAGGCATTGTTTGCAAAAGATCAGTTACCTTAATGGGTACGGTTGTGTGAAGCACCTGCCGTACGATATTCTTCTCCGACTCCGACTGTAGCAACGTACTGGTAGCTTTATAGTTCTTGCCTTCATTCGCCATTGCCTCGGCTACTTTTGTCTTGGCCTCCCGAAATCTTTCTTTCTCCGTACGGGGATCTGGATAATTTGCTCGTTTTGACTGTGCTCTCGTAATCGCCAAGACCTCCTCGTCGGCTACCTCCAGCATATTGATACTTCCTTTTTGCTTCGGACAGTCGGTGTCTTCATGGTCACCAGGTCCACACCACTTGCACAATTTTCCCCCGCTGCCTTGGCCGCTCTGGCAATCCCTCGCAAAGTGACCCCATTCGTTACAGTTCCGGCACTGAATCATCGGTCGTCCTTTGCTGTCATACTGAATTTTACTTCTCGGCGTATTTCGCCGATTGTTGCGGTAGCCTCCAGGGGATGCATTATTGTTCTGTGGCTTCGGTGGCGTGGTTGGCGGTGTTGACTGTTTGCCTTGAGTGAAGAATACTTGCGAACTTTTAGTTTTTAGATTGTATGGGCACTCCTTGACGGAGTGTCCCATGACCTGGCAGATGTCACAGAATAACTTTTTTGGGCAACTTGCCTTTGTGTGACCTTCCGATTTATAGTCCGTACACCATAATTCATTGGCCTCTTTGGATCCGTCCTTGTCGGCCTTCAGTTCTTTCATTATCCGCATCATATCCCGCCGAAGGGCCTGTACGGTTGCCGATTCATCGTCACTGTCCTCAGCACTCTCGTCATCATCCCTCCTCTTTCCCTTCGAGGAGGTCCTATTTTCACTTTCAATATCCATCGCCCGATTGTATGCTTCGGTGTACGAGGACGGCGGTACTACTTTCATTTTCCGCCGGAGTGAGGGAATCAGTCCTTCAATGAACCATCGTTTCTTTAACCCATCGGCTGGCTGTGCCTCCAGCTTCCCGATCAAGTCTTTCAACCTCCTGTTGTAGGTCCGTACGTTCTCATGCTTCCCTTGTTTGGTATGATATATTTCAGTGACGATCTCACTATCGTCCCGCAGAAGTTTGAACTCCGCTTCAAAGTTTTGCTTCAGGACCCTCCATGTGGCTCTCTGCGCTTGATCCAGTTCCGAGTACCAGTCAATGGCACTGTCCCTGAGTGTTGCTGGAAATGCCTTCAGCCACTGGTCGGGGTCATCCTGCCCGCTGGCTATCCAAATAGTCTCACATGTCTTGCAATGCCGTACGGGATCCTCAGAACCATTCCCCATGAATTTCGGCAACTTTTGCCGATCCGGTTGAGCATCTTTCCCCGTTGACCTCCTTGTGTGTTTGGACCCGATTAGACTAGTGGATTCCTCGCTACGTCCCTGTGCGCACCAGCACTCTCGCCACGCACGAGTCACTGCCACGTCCTCCGTCCGCGTCCCGCAACACCGTGTCCTCGATTCCGCCGATGCTCTTCTGCCCTGGGGTCTTAAGCTCTGGCCTTCCCCTCCGTAACTCTGTGTCGTCGTCCGAGAGTGACAACTCTCGAAATCGTCTGATGCTACTATTCAATTCATCTTCATTGTCATAGAGTTTATATTTTTCTGTGTAAGGAGTGCTGCTGAAGGGGTCTTCGTCCCTTCCTTCTATCAAACTGTAGTGTGCTCGTTCAATAGATGTGTCTATTTTTTGCAAATTTTCATATGTTCTTTTTATGCTCTGATTAATTTCAATTAAGTCCTCATCTAGTTCCTTACCAACTTGCCTTAGTCGTCTTCGCCGATTTTCTTGCTCTTGTAGTCTGAGTGATCGCCGAACTTGCTCTTCTGAAGTCCCGTGCCCGTCAGGTACTCTGTTCTTATCTTTGTTCGGCCGTACGGGCATTTAGTTGTTCAAGCGATCATTGCTGGTTGCCGGAAGTGCGGCGCCGACTAGTATCACGTTCTTCCTCTTCCCGTTTGTTTCGGTCTTCACAACGTTGCACTATTTGCTGCCTTCGGCGCTCACGGGCTTCTTCCTCTCGCAAGTCTTGCAGAATAATGAAATGGCGGGCCAGCAACCTGGGCATGCGGTTTAGAAGATGGTTCACCTCGTCGTTCACTTCCAACCGATCCCAGATGACTTCCTCAGGGATCTCCCGAACGAGGGATTCCCTACGTACGTGATCACGGAGCGATATTTTCCACAAATTTACCAAATCTTCCGTCAATGAGTCTTCTCGTTCCTCATTAGCATTTATAGGTTCTTCCGTTGGTTGACCCATTACGCTGCCATTGTGGATGATGCCCTAGTCCGTTCAGGCAACGGCGCCAAATGTTTGCCTACGGAATGGGATTCAACTTTCGTACTACTGGCAAACGTGTAATATGCAGAACATAGGATCAAACAGTAACTAACAGATATCATAGGAAAATGCCAAAGCTTTATTCATTCTCAGGAAATATCATGTACAAAGAGTGGAATCAGCAATAGCATCATGTAACATCAATAACAGCATCCCTATATCTCCGACTATTCCCACCCGACTACATATAACGCTCGGCGGTGGTTAGACAACCAACCGACACGACGTTTCATAACATCATTACATTATCATTAATCTAAACATGTTTTGCCGAGAGTACATGACATCACATGACATTATTATTCTTTACTAACTATTGTTTTATTTGACAACTGCCGAGTATGACCGAGGCCAACTACGGCCGAGGCCAACTACGGCCGACAACAAGCAACCGACAACAAGTAAAATATCTGACTAACATACCTCAATACAGGAGGACGGAGAGTTGTAAACTGCTGTAGCAGATTACAGAGCTTTCTGGACTTTTGCATCGCCCAGCACCTTCATACTCCACATTAGAGGCATCTACACACTTCCAGCAAGGTACGAGGACACTCAATACCACCCAGATCTCATAAGAACCCTAGGAAGCTGCTGTTAGAGGTCTGCAAATGCAAACTGAGTCAAAGACACGCTGACAGGGAGTTATTACAGTCATCTTCGCATCAGAAAACACTTATAAATTGCCTTTCAACAAGAAGCAAACACCTCCCATTATTCAATACTACTCCTTCTAATCCAAAGAAAACTCCATAGGCTCCTTAAACTCACAATAACAAAACTACCATATTGGAAGACCTGTAAGTAATTTTCAGTCACGGTCAAGGAAGGTGCTAGCTCCCAGCAGGGACGATTTGCCCAGAAATATTCATAATTAATTTCCAAGGTCTTTTAACTGCTGCAATTCAGTTGCTGAGTGCTGTACAGGTCTGGGCGCTGCCTCCACAAAGATTTTCAGTCACTTTAATCCCCCAAAAACTCTGGCATGGACTCCTAGACAGCTCAAAACCCACCTGTACAGCCTGCAACTGGGGCGATTGGCTCTAGAAAATGATTGACAGTGTTTTACCTCACCATCTGCCAGGGAAGTCGCCCAGCTATAGGAATGCCAAAGAAATAATACCCACAACTCAAATAGCAACAGTTCAGCCCAGGCGTCCAATTTGGAGAAGTACAGCCTTCTACAAGAAGGTTCAGCCACGCATATAAAGCTCTGCAAAATCATTTACCAAACACACCAAAACCCCTGAAACTGAATAATAACCACACCAAAATATGCACTTCAAAAAACCTCATATATCTTCATTTTTAGAAACTTTGGAAAAAACAAACTTCATGAAAATCAACATGTTTCTTAAGTGAAGACACCAAACCAGCTAGGATGGAACTTACACCATCGAAACTAGTGAATATTGATGAGGATTTTCGTCCTCATCAATTCCTGGAAGAACTCAATGTTCACTCCGATAGCATCCTATTATGTGTGCAAATTTCGAATAAATGAAATGAGAGTTGAAACCCCATTATATAAAGTTGGAGGGAAAAAAAGTCTTTTTGAAAAATTCAAATATTTTATTTTCCCTCGAAAAGGTCCCTTTTATAATTTTAAAACATCATAAGACCCCATACACTTTTCCCTAGGCGCCCAACTAGGGAAATATAATTTCACTTTATAATATTTAACACTTAAGTAGAAATTAAAACATTACTTTTTAACTTTAGTGCAAATATTAAAATAATTCCATCCACCTTATTGAAAGCATCACCAAGACACCTGAAACAAAAACTAAACACATAAAAAAACTACTGATGTCGAGGAAAGATGCCAAGTGCCAAAACGGGCACTTACTAAAAAAAGTAGTGTTCTCCAAGAAATGTGGAGGGCAACCCAGATGGCCAAAAACGCAACAGAGAACACCACCATCTTGAGTGCCATTCAAATGCCAAAACATCATTGGATGCCATGAAAACCCGATATTGAGCTCTCCAAGAACTTTGGAATCCCCTAACCACCTCCAATTAGCCTATGAGAACTCTGGAATAGGCTAATGGACACAACAACTGACTAGGCTTGAGAAGGGGACATTATAGAGATTGCTAAACTTCCATGTGAAAATTCATAATTTAGTGAATTTCATCAAAAAACACAAATTGTTCACACTTGCCAATGAATTCATATAAGGAAAATATGACCAAATTTAATTAAAAACCCCTAAAGATTGTTAAAAGCATAGATTGCAAACTCAGTGAGTACTCGCGGATTTTTTGCCTGGCAAGTAACTCTCGCTTTTACTCGCGGCTCGGGTTGGCTAAAAAATCGCCGATTTTTCTTAGAAAACTTGCCGAGTATCCTACAGTTACTTGCAAAAACCTTGCAACAACCCACCATACGTTTTTTTGTGTGATTTTGATGCATTTTTGGCATGATTTGGACACATTTGGGATGTGATTTCATGCCCTATAAAATACCATCGGGGAGGACGAAAATGGTGTGTAGGATGAAGTTTTGTGTGGTTTCAAAGGCCTTAGTTTGGGCTTGCGTTGCCCCCAGACCCCCACAACCACCAAACCCCAAACCTCTGCACCTAGCTGGGGGTGTTTTCCCCCAAACCCCCACCAAACTCATTTGATTCATTTTGTAGCTATACTTTGCATAAAGTTTTTTTTTTTTTCAAAAAAATTTGTTCTTTTTCAAATATTTAAGTATTTTTTAAGGTGCCGAATTTTCGCTGAGTTTTGCCGAGTACTCTTTGAGTCAATTTTTTTGGCTTGCCAAGTACTCTCTGAAACAATTTTGGGCTAAGAAATTGCTTGAATTAACATGAAGAGAAGATTACATTAAATAGAGGAGGTAGATCACTGTAGACATTTAAAATGTCTAACTACCTCACCTACAAACTACTGTAGCAACAGTAGTATTGACCATTAATACAAGAAGAATATAATATTCTAACACCCTCTCTTAATGGTCAATCGTCTAACTAGCCTACAAAAAACAATTTGCAGGTCGTTTGGTCACAAATTTTTCAGAACACTCTGCTGCTACGGAGACCCTCCCTGGATCTGCAAAATGTTGATGACCAAAAACCATCAAGAATAAAATAGAGAAGGTTGCCCCTTCTTTAGAATGCTCTGCAACAAGAGACAAGAGCCTGCCACTGACTCTGCCACGTGAGATGAGTCTGCCACCAACCCTCCCAGAATCTGCAGAACTGCTGACTAGAAGTCATCACAAAAAGTCCAACCTGACGTTGGATAACAGAGCTATCCTTCCCTGAAACCAGAGACACATTGAGAACAACGGCCACGATTTGAGGATAAATCGGCAAATCGTCGAAACTTTTGCAGAGGAGCATGATGCCCGAGAATAGACTATAAGAAGCTAGTTGTGCAGATGTTCGCCCCAACAACTTGAGGTGTGACCAAAACAGACTGCAACAAACCACGAGTTTTGAGGAAAAAAACGCCAAACTCAAATTACAAATCATTGTTTTTTCGGGAAAAACGGTAAAAACCAAAGAAGAATCCCACGCATTTTGCGAATTACAGAAACCCAAAAAGTAGCTGGCACGGAATTCGAAACACGGATCAGCATACAAAACATCGTTTTTAAGGAAAAAACGGTAAAACCCTTTAGAAACCAGAGAGCCCTCCCATACAATAAAAACCCTAACTAGGGTAAACAGGAACTGACCCTTAATTTTTGAGGATAAAATTATAAACCCTTAAACCAGATTTTTTTTTAATAAGGGAAAAATATTTAAAAAACCCAACAAAGAAATCTCACGCAACATTGCGAATTACAGAAGCCCAGAAATAGGTAGCCATCGATTGTCGGCTGAAAAAACAGAGGGTTTGGAACCATAGCCGCCAAAACATATCTGCACAGAAATCGAGGCACGAACTTCGAGACACCCAGAAAAATTTGAGACTGACCCATTTGAGATCTCAGAAAACCCAGAAGGAATCTGCAAACGAAATAATTTTTCGACTTGATCTGAGGGTTCAAAACCCTAGCCAAAAATTGCAGAAGCCCTAGCCGCCATTAAAACACAGAAAAATTGCAGAAAATAGCTCGAAAACGTTATCAGATCGTGGATTTTTCTGTGATTGGGTCGCGCGCAGATGCAGGAAGAAAAAAAAAAAAAAAACTCAGACCAAACAGCCACGAATTTACCCAAAAACCCTCCTAGAATCCTAAGCCCTCCCTAAGGGAGGCAGGCTCAGACCTGCTCTGATACCATGAAACAATTTTGGGCTAAGAAATTGCTTGAATTAACATGAAGAGAAGATTACATTAAATAGAGGAGGTAGATCACTGTAGACATTTAAAATGTCTAACTACCTCACCTACAAACTACTGTAGCAACAGTAGTATTGACCATTAATACAAGAAGAATATAATATTCTAACACTCTCCAAGTCCGAGTATGTAAACTATGGTTAAATGAATTGAATACAATCGGTAGAAATTCAGTCCTGGCTTTTTTTGTTTCTTTCCCATTCATTTTGAGTGATTTTCTGTGTGCGCTCAGCGATTTGATAAATTTTTGTGTGATTCATAACTATTACACAACCCTCATCAAGGACTCTTTAGAAATGAACATATTCAAAATTGTTTTTTCACAAGGACAAACAGATTTAGTTGAGAGTTTGTGTATGAGTGGCATGTGTAATTTTTCTGATCAGATAATAAAAGCAGAATTTTAATTCAAAATCAGACAAATAGACACAACATATGCTCTGGGAAAACTCTCCACTCGAGGGAGAAAAACCCAGCAACAATATATCGCTTATATATTGAATATCAAATAATGAACTCCTTTACAATGAGGCCAAACACAGCACCAAAGTAATGCGATATCACTTGAAGATAATACAACACTCTTGATAAATATATTGACCTCCTTCAATGGCTTCAATCTGAACTTGTATAAATTCACACTTGCTTGAACTCGAACTATGCATGCAATAATCGATATGATGTGATGAAAGGGCATCTCATATATATACAAGAGAGAGGGATTCGACACATCTCTCCAAGTCTTCATGTCGGCCTTTACCAATAATCGTGTCTCCTTGACACATGAAGTCGGCCTCCAAAGATCGTATCTCTTCAAGAAATTGCGTCTCCATGATGTCGGCCTCATTAACAATAATTAAATGCTATATGATGAAGCACCTCTTCATCAACTGTTACCTTAGCAAATTAAATAGCCGTTAGGCTATGCATTTAATTTGTTAATCATGAATGATCTGGGTTGGAAGTAGAAGCCTGATGCTGCCAATAACATCAACACTTCCTCTCAGCTAGGGAGGAATATTTCTAGCTGTGCAAGACAGATCACCTCATCGTGATGTCAACCACCATGGCTACTCCCATATGTGGAAAAGGAACATATCACCTCATCGTGATATCAACCAACATGGCTACTCCCATGTATGGTAAATGTGCACAAGTGCCTATCATGGAATCACTCAACGTGATTTCGTCATCTCATCATGATGTTCACCATGGCTACTCCCAGAGGGTGAAAAGCACAAGTACAAGAAAATCATCATGGACTCTCTCACATGATGTTGTCATGGAATCACACACATGACATCCACCATGACTACTCCCAGAGGGTGGAAACAAGGGCTTTCACCTCAAATTTCTCACATAGAAAGATGCATTAAACAAGGGTTTACACCTCAAATCTCTCTCACAGAGAGAAATGCATTAACAAGGGCTTGCACCTCAAATCTCTCTCACAGAGAGAAATGCATTAAAGAAGATCACTGATGATGAGACTCTCTCTCAGCTAGGGCTTCATTCTCCACCATACCAAGCTTGTCTCGAAAGTACACAAACTTTATTTTGGAGAGAGGCTTGGTGAGAATATCTGCCGTCTGCTCATCAGTGTTGATGTACTTCAACTGAATTGCTTTCCTCAATACCTGTTGATGTGTGTTTTATGACACAACAAACATTCTAGAATAAGGTGTCCAAAGACGCTCTATTCTCTCTTGAAAAACTGCCTTATACGCTAAGATTGCAGAAAAGATCGTACGACAATTCCAATGTTTAGGATGGTCAAATCTTGACAATGGAATCAGCTCAATGGACGTTGTGAAATTGCTGGTTATCACAAGGGGACTTACGCTTAACAAACAACTCTAAGGTGAAAGCTATAATTTTTTTTTTTGGATCTTCTATTTTGACGATCATAAAAAAAAAGGAAAAGGATAGGGTTAAAGGAATTTTGCACTACCTCTACAAAATCAAGAGACAATGAAAACTAAGTGAAACTAATAACAAGACTTTGTTTCGCCACACAAAGAAAACGTAACACGTCAACTACGCAAAGCAAGTGCAATCTTCAAAGGTTTGTGGTTAAGATTATATTTTGAACAATACCATCAATTGAACAATATCATTCCAAATACACATTAAGGTATCCATATCATTAGTTCAGATTAGCTTTTCACATTGAATGAAAATCATTCATCCAAAGAAAGCATGAACAAATAGTTTCACCAAATCTTTATGATCAATCTATCATTCATTCAACTACTATTAAATCTATGTGGAAAGAGAATATGTAACCATGCAACCACTTGACAACAAAGGAATTCAAAGCAAATCATGCAACTTGAGCTTTATTATCATAAGTAGCCATTAGCAACAATTCCATAGAACTCTCTCCCAATTATTCTAATCTCTCTTATTCTAATCACTGATTTCTAATCACTAACTTCTAATCTTCTAATCTTCTAATGATTTCTAATGAAAATGAGAGAATGGGAGGGGGTTTATATAGAGTTTTTGAGATACAATGAATGGCCAAGATTACATCAGAATCAACAATAGAGATTAAAAGATAAAACCCTAATTAGGGTTTCCAAAAATACAATTAGTTAGCTGCTAGTGAAGTGCCGTGAAGAGCTAGTCCTTTGAGTTTGCTCCTCGATTGTGACAAGTGGCATAATGCTAACCTTGTATTCTAACAGTTCCGGATCGTTTGCACATTCCGCAAAGGCGATTTCCCTTTTTGATTCCTGCTCCTGAAAGGTATGCCATACAGACAAGAAATTAGTTGCCTTAGTCAAATTCTGTTTGAGGACAGGTCCAGTGGTGACAAGGAACTTCTCTTGAATTTTATTCTTCAAAATTTCATGTCGCAGATGATTCTCTTTGACATCCCTCTCTAATGCATCAACAACTATCTGTAGGACCTTGTTCTGAATTTCCTTTGCTTGCTCTTCAATTCGAATAGAATCTGCTTTCACTTTTTCCAAGACATCATTCCTCGTGATTAGTGCTAGGTACCAACCATTAAAGTCATATGCTGCACCTGCTGCAATAACTTTCCCTTCAATCAATTCCTGTTTCAGAACTCCTTTCAATACCCTGAGGCATGGAATGATTCTTTCTTGAATATCCTGGGCATTCTCCCATGTTTTTGCCAAACTCAAAATTCTTGACAGTAGAAAAGATGACTGATCATATGCTAGCATTAATCTTTCTACAAACACTGTTGCTTCATCATTTCTGTCATTTATCCATTCCTTGCTTTCTCTGGCTGAAGTGATTTCTTCCTCAAAAGTCTCCTGTGAAATATTCATTAGTGGAGGTCCTGCTGAGCTGGCCTGACCAAGAGGTTTAGTCAGGTGCTGAATGTATTTCTTCAGACGTTCCACTTCCTTCTCGCAATCCTTTCTTTTTGCTACTTCTTTCTCTAGCCTTACCTTGATTGTAGCAACTGAATTATCTAGATCCTCCACCTCTTGCCTCTTCGTTGTTGGGCCCGAATTGACAGTGGTAATTGCGTAATCTTGAGGAGTAATTTCCTCTCTTGTCTTGTCAACTGTCGGCATAGCAATCTGTACTGTATGCTGGCCTGCTTCATCTTTTCGAATGGTGGAAAGTATCTTGGCTGGTTTCTTCACAGGAGCTGTGTCTAGTCTGGCCAAGAAATTGGCCATGTCATCTTCTTCTGGCATGTCTTCTTGTTTAACTGTCTTTAAGCTTTCCTTCAGCCAATCCGGAATGGTAGGCTGCTCTACAATTTCTTCTTCTTGAATTTCTTGTACACAAGGAGCACCTTGAATTCCCTTGAGGGCGGAAATCATTCCCTCTTGGAATTCGCCATCTACAACATTAACTTCATCATCTGATTGGAGAATCTCAGTGTCCGTAGGAGATGGCGGTTGATCTTCTTCTAGCTGGATGGGAAGGGGAGAAGGAATTCTTATATCTGCCAAAGATTCATCAATATCCATTATGTCATTAATATTTGCAGATGCAGCTGAGTGGGGTGGCTTAGACTTCTGCTTCTTTTGAATAGGCTCTTCAACTACAGCCTTGTCCTTGGACTTCCTTTTCCTTGAACTAACGTTTTCAACTAGCTCACTCCCTTAGGATGCTCTAGCGTTCGAGGAATAAGATTCTGCCCCGCCCATCAAATCATATGTCAACTCTACATTATTCTGCCGCAAATCTTGAACTTGTTGATTTACCCACCACTGAGAGTATTGGATAACAGGCCTCATGAAGGTGTCCAGGTCTGCAAGCTCTGGCTCAGACCATCTTATAGGAAGCAAAGGTCTACTTTCATCAAACCCTGGCTGAGTGAACTCACCATCATCTTCAATTTGATCCGGTATCCTGAAAAGCTTGGTTGTCCTTATCAAGCTAATTGGTAGTCGAGACCACATTCTCTTTCTGACTTCGAACTCATCATCAATGTTTGCCCAATAATCTTCCAGCTCGACTTTGTGCTTATATTTCCTTCCTTCTACGGATCCTATATGGTGATGAGGATCGAAATTATCCCTAGATTTATATGAATTGAAGGGATACCTTTCTATTTCGAGTCTGACACTTTTTGCTGCTTGGGCTGATGGGCACGATTCTTACATATTGCCAACAAAAAATGGGAATGTGATTGCCGTGAAATATGCTAACCAATTATTTTGATGAATTTACACAACATAACCAGCAATAGTTAATTGGATTAGCGTTAGCATCAAACTGAAATCTGAACTTGAAATGTAAACTACTCAACGTCAAGAATGTGCACTCAAGATCCTACTGAGGGCGAGGTGCTAACATATGACGGAGTGTTGAATTATGAAATTAGAAACTGATAGGCGGATGACCAGCCATGAAGAACATTTCCACACTACCACCAAACAGTGGGGGGAAAAGATTACATTTAAAACAATTCATCCGCTACGGCGGGCATCCACAGAGCTGTGGGGATTCTCCACTATGAAAGTGGGTATAAGAGTGTTACAAATCAGATTATCCACACTGGCGGTAAACCATCCAGGGGTAATTTAATGAGAATTTAATCAAGTAATTGCAGCAATAATAATGGGTTAGATTAGTACTACTAATCAGAACCTTACAATTCAAAAGACTGCAAAAACATGAATTACAATGATAGAGAAATGAGATAAGAAGATAAGAATGAATTCCAATAACGTTCTTTGCTTTCCAATGACAGAAATATGATTAAAACAGGAAACTTATGAATCTGATGTAAAATCCTGAGTTCTGGAAATTCATAACAGCAAACTGGAAATCAGTAAAATACTCATAACTCACTCATTTCACCTCTGAATTGATTGAAATCTTTTGCAAAGGTCTCTCAGGAGGTAGGCGACCAAACCAGGAGGAAGAAACAACAGCAAATCACGTCCTTTATTTTTTGACACAATTCCCAATGCAAACTGAAATGTACGGCCTTGAGAAGGGGCGATTTTAGCTTTAAAAATTGCAGACTTCAAATTAAAATCCAAAACTTTGCAAGAGGGGCGCCTTGGCATAACAATCACTCAGCAAAAATACCCATAATCAAATTAATTTTATTCCAAGAGCTGCTAACAGAATTCACTTTCAGCTGTAGAAACATCAGCAACTTCAAAATCTGGAAAATGCATCAAAACTTCAACTATAAGCACAAATCTGCTAGTCTGGATGAGAAGCAGGAAAATACCAACTAGGTGTTGTATTTCAAACACGAAATTGGATAGTGGCTAGGAGGTAGCATCCTCGAAGCATGAGTTCAAATGTCATTCCGACAGCATAACAGTATGATAACATGAATGGATGAAAAGCTGGAGCAAAAGCCTTCATTAAATAAGAGCTCATAACTATCCAAATTCCTGAGAAGCATATCGAAGGACACAGGAGACCCTTCAAATTCCCAAAACCATTCAACTTCTCAAGATGGCGTCCAAAAAGCCTCATAAGAAATTCACTTTTATAAAAGTGGCATCCACTTTTCCAAGGCATAATATTCTTCACAAAAATTATTAAAACTTCACATGAAGGCGTCACCCTTCAAGGTCCCCTTTTTAAACACAACTTAAAGTTGTTCAACTAGGCCAAGGGGGGTCAACTGCAAAATATAACTTTGATGCCTTAATTCATCATAAAAAAGCCTTAAGAGGATAAACAAGAACTGCAAATACATGCTCCAACTGGATATGAAGTACTGAAAGCTGACAAACTCCATACTGCCCAAAATAGAATTTACTATAAATAGTAAATTCTCAGAAAAATGCCGAGGAACCTCAGAACTGGAAACCCTAATTTTACCTCATACATGCCTACAGGCTTCCGGAATAGGCGGATGAGTATCAGAACAGATTACTGATGAGAAGGGGACATTACATGCCGCCTTACCCTTTGCTCTTTGGAAGTTCTGATATGTTTCCAATTGTCTGAGAACCTCCAGCAATACCATTTTGTTAGTGGGAAAAATTGGAAGTCTGAAAGGACGTCCCGTAAAACCTTGGATCCGGATGTATGTGAATCTAGGATACTGAATATACCAGGATCCATATCTGCTGATGAGGCTTTTGGATTCATGAGATAATCTCTGATGTGCTCCTCCTTGCAGTATTCTTGTTATATACATGAGAAATGCATCGTGAGCTCTTGTAAAATGTGTCTTTTCTGACAGCTGTAGTTGAGGGTAGCAGTTATATGGTTCATTTTCTCCATTTCCTACCGGACCTCGGCATATCAATCCAACATATCTATAAGCTCTTGCCAACATGTAAACAATATATGAGCTCATGTGAAAGGACTTGGTGCTCTCCAGATTGACTAGCTGTTCGTGGATGTTATTGCTAATCATTCTTGCCCAATTGAACATTCTAACTCCAGAAACAATTTCATCTATGAAGAAATACATCCACGTTTGGAATAATGCACCTTGGGGGCTGCCCATTATTCTATTCAATAGCAAAATTATATCACCATAATCCTCCTTAAAATCTGTTTGGCGCAAAGTCTTTGGCATCTTCTTAATTGGCCTTGGTTTCAACAACCATGACTTGTTAAAATTGGCTGTGCATTGCTCACTTCTTTCTTCAAAAATTCTCCTTGTGTCTTCCTTGGTTTTATATGAAGACTTGTAGTGGCTAGGAATGCCAAAGGCTTCTTGAATGGTACGCTCTCCAAGATGTGCTAAGACTCTCCCGTCAGGAGCAACAATTTGCCTTTCCTCTGGATTATAATGTCTTGCGCATTCCACCATCAATTCAGGGCACTCAACAGTCGGAGGAAATCCAGCTGCTTGGACAATTCCATTTCGTACCATCCAGCGAGCTATGGCTGTAGGCATGAGTCCATTTAGTCCCATCATTCTTTTTCCGAATTCTTCAAAATCTACATGTCCCATGTCAGTATCTTTGATATTCTTCCATTTTGAATTGACTTTGGATTCTAGCTGCGGTCCTTTACTCGCAAACTTCATTTGTTTCTTCTTTGAAAATTCGCCTTGTGTAGTCATCCACCTGCAGGAAAGAAAATATATCAATTTAAATAATTTAATTCGGATTTCCTCTCTCCCGAAAATATTAATTTTCAGCTTGTCAAAATCAGATTTCACAAAAAGTAAGCTGAAAAATAAAAGGACTGAATAAATTTTGCGAGAGTGCATAAAATCAGAAGTAATAATGAATTTCATCAATCTCCATTTTGAGTTCTTGAAAATTTTACTCTTTTGATGACAATTCAGCCGTGAAGAATTCTAACTTTACTTCCAAAAATCAAGCCAGTCGTTCAGAAATTTCACTCTTCAATTTCAAATTCTCTCCTGAAAATGACTTCTCTTTTGAAAATTACTTCTCTCCTGAAAATCACTTCTCTTCCAAATTACTTCTCAAGAAAAATTTAAACTTGTTGAAAGATATGGTGAAAATGACTTGTTGAATTGCCTTTTAAGGTTGAGCAATTGATTCGTTTTAGCAATTTCATTTTTCTTCACTTGAGTTCTCCTCTTCAGCAAAGTAAGTTTCCAAACTTATGTCCTTTTTCTTGAGAAAGTTTCCAAATTTTATGTCTCTTTTCTTGAGTTCAGACTCTTCAGGATAAACTTTGGAAAATAATAAAGGATTTTCATGAATTTTTATTTTCCAAATTTTTTAATTTTCTCCAAATTTAATTCACTTGATGGCTAATTATTTAATTTTCCTTTTATTTTAACTTTTCCAATTTAGCCATGGCGAAAATTATTTATCAATTTCAATGTTGGATGAAGATTTTTTATTTTCTCTCTCCTGGAGTTTGACTTCATGTCGAATTTTAAACACACTCTCTTGATGTCACGGTGAATTTTGTGTCGAATCCTTCATTTCAAGGCAAATTTCATACTTTCTTTGCCATTTTCGTCTTGGCGTGGGCATATTTCATGTTTAAATCACCATCCCTTCCTCTTGAAATCGAACTTCTTGTTGATTTTCAATACTCTCTCTCTTGATGTCAAGGTGAATTTTCTAAGACTTGTTCCATTTATTATTTTTTATTCAAGTGTCATTGCGGATTTCCAAGGTGATTGCCTTCTTGTTATTTCTTCATGGTGGATTTTCAAGGCCTCTCACCATTCATTTTCCATAGCCTTCTAGGAATGGCGAACTTCCTTCCTTATTACCATTTATCTACCTCTCTCTAGGCGGACTTCAAGAAATATTTTCCAATTTACATTTCTCTATGGTAGACCTTCTTTCTCACTTGTTATTTTCACCCTTCTCTCTCTAGGCGGACTTCTTAGAGAGTTTTCCAAATTCTTTTCAAGAGATGGTGGACTTTATAAAGCATTTTCCATTTGCTTTTAAGCTGGGCGGACTTTCTTCATTCTTTTCTACTTTGGAGAAGGTGGACTTTCTTAACCCTTTACCAAGCTACTAAGGTGGGCGGACTTGCTTAAGCCTTTGCCAAATGTCCTCAAGCTGGGTGGACTTCTAACATTTCTTTCCACATCCCCTTGGAATGGCAGACTTCATGTTGACTTGGCCATGAGGTGGTCGGACTTTGAGGAATCCTTTCCTCTTCCAAGCGGACTTCCTTGACTTCTTTCCAACTCCTAGCGGACTTTGATGATCTCTCTCCATGTCATTTATTCTAGGCGGACTTTCCAAACAATTTTCCATATCTCTCTTTATTGGTATGGGTGGACTTTCAAGTCATTTTCCATGCTCTTAGAATGCTGGGCGGACTTTCACCAGGTCTTGCCATTCATCACTCTCAGCTGGGCAGACCTCTTCAATGTCTTTCCACATGCTGGGTCAAGGCTGGGCGGACTTTCAAGCCACTTTGCCATGTCTTCATGAACTCAACTCCATACTTAAGCGATTTCCACCATGAATTTCAGACCTTCGATGAACTTCTCCAAATTTTTCACTAATTTTTGTGATTTTTTGATTGATTTTTAAAATTTTTCATGCTTAATCAGATTTCACCATGGATTTCATGAAATTTTTTCAATTGATTTTCTGTGATTTCCATTGGTTTTTTGGAACTTCTGAGTGGTTTTTTGAAATCCGTGCACTTTCTAAAGATAAAAACCCTGCCAAAAATAGAAACTTTTCCCAAAATAGTAACTTTCCAAAAATAGCCCCTAAAAATAGGAAGTCCAACATGGGCCAAAAATACCAAAAATGAAGTCCCTAAAAAATAGGGGGTTCAGAGGGTCAATCCCCAAAAAAAGGAGATGTCAGAATTGGATGAAACGACAGTCAATCTTTGTTCTTTCAGGCCTTTTGAGTATGTCTGAGGTGTTTAGGCACTGATTCTGACTCAAAATCACAACTTGGCTCTGGATGATGGCTTAAAAACCCTATCTCGAAAAGCCTAGAGCAAAAGGAACCATGAAAATGAAGCTCAAGGCAAAACCTAACAAGTAAACCAAGGAGGGCCCCCATTTGCAATGGGGCGATGTGTGAATTAGGTCACAACAATACCATATCTCGAATATAGTGGTATTTGATCTCAACATGTTTAGTTCTATCATGAAACACTGGATTGACAGAAATCTTCACACAACTTTGATTATCACAATGAATGACAGTCGACTCCAACGATTGTCCAAACAATCCTGCAAGGAACTTCCGAAGCCACACTGCTTCTTGAGCTGCCACACAAGCTGCAATATACTCGGCCTCTGCGGTGCTTAGTGCCACTGAAGACTACTTCCTGCTACACTAGGATATCATTGCAGACCCCAAACTGAAGCAACATCCAGAGGTGCTCTTCTGATCCGCAATACATCCTGCCCAATTAGAATCAGAATATCCATGCAGCTTCAAGTCCACACTAGAAGAATATCTCAAGCCATACCCAACTGTGCCACGCAAGTATCTCAGGATATGCTTTGCTGCAACTAGTTTTATTTGCCTTAGTTCACACATGAACTGACTAAGTGGACTCACTGCATAGCAAATATTTGGTCTAGTATTGACTAGATACATCAACGATCCAATCAATTGCCTGTACATAGGGGGATCCACCAGATCTGAATTAGCTGCAGCCTCTTTTAGCTTCTGCAAGTTAGTCTCCATAGGCGTAGACATGGATTTGCAATCCATCATACCAAATCTCTTCAAGATGTCAATAGTATACTTCCCTTGACTCAAAATGATCTCATCCGGCTTCTGCCATACTTCTTGAATTACAGGTTTGAAACAACATCATTCTTGGAGAATCCCAAGCTCATCAGGTATCATTAACATAGATCTTCATGATGGTGTGACTCCCTCTGAAGCTTCAAGTACATACATCAACCTTTTGACCTCCTCATCCAAGATTGCCTGCAACGCTTGCCTTAGAGAAATGGTTTCTAGCGCACACCTCTGTAGAGAATTCATGGCTGTCCTCTTCAACCTCATCCTAGATCACTCTATTCAGAATAGGTTTGCGAAGCTACCAATGCAAATCCAGATTGACTATCTTGTGCAATTATGATCTCAGCAGTTGAAGAGGTCTTCCAAGGACTTTAGCATCGGCCTTGCAACACTACAACCTTCACTTCATCTCAGTGAATCACAAAACTCCCTCTTGATCCCTGCCTTAGAGATTGCAAAGAAATCCTCTGGAAGTGAAATCCCTTCATTGACAGATCTCAGAACCTCAAACCTTTTCTCGGACATGCTCTCAACTCGAGTCTTGAATCTTCAGATTTTAACTCCCTCTTCGAAGTAACTGATCACAATGACAACCTGAATAGGTTCTTCCTCTTCGAGAGATGTCTCCAGCCACCAACATAGTCTTATGGCTGCAAGCTATGACTCCAAGCTTGATCATTTCTTTGGTCGGCATGACTTCCTCACAAGATGCCTGAAGCTCTACCTCTTTGTGCAATCTCTCATTACCCTCTGGCTCCTCAACCTCCATCTTGGATGTAGATCCTACTGCAGCTGTTGGTGGTGGCACTGGCAATGACTCCTCCTCAGGTTCATCCTCAATATCATCCAATGAGAATGCAAATCCAACCCCCTCCTACATTGCCTGTCACTCTAAATCATATATGTCATCCTTGGAAAACAATGGAGGCTGCTCCTCCTGCCATGTCCAATCACTATATGGATCTATCTCATCCGAATCAATTGGACTATCTGATATTTCCTCTACCTTTCTTGTGCGCAACCGAAGATTATATTGCACATAGACAAGGTCATTGAGGCGTTTTTGAGCTAGTTTGTTCCCCTTCTTTGTGTGGATGGCCTCAAACAAGCTCCATTTGCACTCACAAATGGACGAACTACAAGGTTGGCATAAGACAGAGGGCAATTTTTGGAGATTTGGGGTATTTCCACCCCAATTTCTCCACCAAACATCTACAAAAAAAAATTAAGAGTTAGAAACTTAGAAAGGAAAGTCAAAAGTTCAAAACATATTTTATCAAATTATCTAATTATCAATATTTGTAACTTGTAACTTGTAAATTTCAAATTTTATACCTCGTGGCTGATTGTTTATTGCTCTCTTTGCTAGCTTTGAAGAAAAGAGTGTACCCCTTTTTCCCTATAACTTTGCAATTCATCAACAATGAGGTTTGCCACCTCAACCTCGGGTGTCATCCTCTGAATGCAAGTAGTGAGGCCCTCCATAACCTCTCCAGTAGGATCTACATAGGTGCTTGAATGGAAGAAACAAGGGTTCAAGAATCACCCTACTGCATGGATGGGTTGGTGGAGTTGATGGTTCCACCTCCAGTCAATAATCTCCCAAATGGGATCAAACTCAAGGCTGTCCGCCTTATAATAATTTCTTATAGCCTACTTGGCCCTATCCATGGCCTCATAAAGATACGCCATTGGGGTTTTATCCCCATCCACCAAGTGGAGAACTCTAACGAAGGGTTTCGACACCTACAATATAAAAATGCAAAAAGATTAGAGTTACAAATTTACAATGAAAGACATAAAAAAAAATGTTCAATTTGAATTTAAATTCAAAGTTTTGAATTTACCTTTACAATCTCCGTAGCTCTTTGTGCAAAGAGGCTGTCAAAGACAATGCTTGAAACTCTCTCTCCTTCCGGCTTCTTTGAATAAGTTGAGTCTAGCCATGCTTGACTCACAAACATTTGTTTCAAATCCGTCAATGCACCAAGAATGCTTTGCAATGTTAAGAAAATTGTTGCAAACCTTGTCACACCGGATCTCACCAACTCTTTCCCTTGGGTGTGATCCCTCATCAAGTGAAGAACCCAAGGGTGATTGTAGATAAATTTAGTGATCCTCTTTGCATCCTCTACAATCGGTGTGACCCAATCTAATTTGCCTATGTCCTCCAAAAGAAGGTCAAGGACATATGCAACACAAAGTGTCCAAAAAATTGCGTGGTGTTTATCTCAAAGGATTCTTCCTGCTGCCACATATGTTGTTGCATTGTTAGTTATTATTTGCACCACATTTTCTTTTGTCTTTTTATTTCCTTTGTGGTGTTAGGACAAGCCTTAGCATCACGTTGAGAGATGCTTGCAAGGTGGTATTTGAGGTGATTGATGCCTCCACGGTATACTTTTTCGCATTTAATGCAAAAGATTGAGCCAGGTTCGGGTCCTTGATAAGCATATTTCCAAGCAGGATCTCTAGCTCCTGCTGAACGAGTGCCTACAAATCCCCCAGGCACGGATGGGCCTGAGCCTAAGGTAGAATTGGATGCAGAAGCCATTATCAATTAACCTACACACACAATGACAAAGTGAAAGCACAACTTGTTAGTTTTTTGATAGAAAATTTAAAAACAAGCTAAATTAGATTAAATCAAAATAGATTACTTTAAATTAGTAAAAATCCAAACTAATGTAAGATTCTAAACACTTTCATAAAAAAAAATGGATTAAAAAGAAGAAAATAATAACTAGGGTTTCAAAAAAATGTGAAAAAAATATAAAAAATCAGAAAATTACTTTAAATTGGTAAAAAATTAAGCTAATCTAAGATTGTAAACATGTTTTTCAACAAAAAAGAGGATTCAAAATTAACAAAATAACTAGGGTTTGAAGAAAATTTCAAAAAAAATGAAAAAATCAGCAAAATATGTAAAAAAATAAGAAAAATATGTCAAAACATCCAGTGCTCCACGTGGACTCGTCCCCTGCCCTAGTACCTTCATCCCTGTCCTGGAAACGTTTCGGGGACTCCTTAGAAACTTCCACCCACCGTTGCATCTGACGATTACTCAAACTTGAGGTCCAATTTTGGTACTAACTTGCCAGTTGCATCTGCTGATTAGGGACAACCATATATATTTTTATGTTTTTGTCATTTTATAGTTGAAACTTGGAGCCCTTGGGCATTTTGTTATAATTCTTATTTAATATGTATGAACATTGACAATGAAAGCATTTGAATTTTGTTAATTTGTTTGTCGATTCTCATGTGAAATCTCAATTCAAGTCTAATGTTATGTATTAATCTTCTACAATGTCTATGATCAATGCTTTATCAATGTTATGGTATGAATATTTGAAATTTCTCTATACTTTTAAAATTTCCCTATTTTTTATCAGCCGTCCCCAAAAAAAAGACCCAAAATTACCCCTGTACCAAAAACTTGTTCCTTTGTCCCATACCGTCCCCATCCCCATCCCCAAAACTCCATGGAGCATAGAAAAAAAATCTTGTTTTGATGAATATAAATGTATTTAAATCTTTTTTACACTACATTCATTATTTTAAACATAGAATCAACAAAAATAAAGAAAAAATAAAATAAAAGAAAGAATAAGAAAAATCAGAAAACCTACCTAGAAATCCAATTTGCCTTTGAAATTCGATGAAAATCCCCTTCAAATCACATCTCCTCGATGCAAAATCACTGTAAATAGGTGCAAAATGGTTTGGAGTTGGTTTTTGTTGAAGGAGAGCAAGTGAATCAGTCAAAAAAACAAAACAAAATGCCCTTTTTCCTGCTGCGTGAGACTTTACACAGATCACGCGAGGTTTTTTTCAAAAACTCGCCAAAAACTCGGCAAGTTCTTCACAAAAACCTTGTAAGTTTTTGTGGCGAGTAAATACCTGAAAAACTAATTTTTTGGCGAGTTTTTCATCTATGCTTGTGATTTTTTGGTGGGTGGATTGCCCATACTCAATAAAGGCCAAAGGACAGAAGGGTTGTGAAGATTATTTTTGATGATATGCCTGTCAAGAGCACATATGGGATCTTCAAGGTAACTTTAAACTTAATGTTTAGGAAATATAAGAAAGCATCACTAAATATATCTGCAGCCACTCTAGGGTGCTCAACTTGATGAGAAAGCAGCCCAAGGTAAATGATTTTCTTGATTGGAGGTGACTTGATTTGCCAGTAACTTCATCACATTGCAGAGAATTTCAGGCTTACTAATGTCTCTTAAATAAATGTTTGTGAGTATTAGGTGGGTGGAGTCTCCATACTCAATAAAGGCGGATTGTGATGACTGTTTTTAATGATATGTTTGCCAAGAGCACAGACAAGATCCCAATGTTATCAAAGCTTACAGTTTAGTAAGTTACAAAGTAATCAATTCAATTACTTAGTGAGTTCGTAGAATTTACTAATTTTTCTTTTACTTTTATGTGTTGTTATCATTCAAGTTTTCATTAATTTTTATTTTAATAATGCAGACTATTTTGTTTAGGTGACATAACCTTTAGTCAGAGTTCAATTGCTTTGTGGATGGGGGAAAATGTATGAGACCATGGACAAAACCAAGGAAGCCATGGGTCCTGCAAAAGAAAATTTGAACCCATTTGGCACATAATTAATTATAGATGGAAAAAGTAAATCCACCAATGCATACATGCAACAGCCTATTGCTTGATTCCTAAAATTTTCTTTTCCAATTCCTCTAGCACCAATGTGAAGGTCATGGATAGCCTCAACACATTCATAGAGAGGATGATGCCGGATAAACATTTAGAGACTGCATGTACATACATCCCATCGTGTGCCCATTTCCCCCATGTCCTTGCAACATTTTTATTAAATTTTGTTGAATGCATTTGTATATTCTTTAACTGGCAGCAGTATTTAGCTTGGAATTATGAAACTATAACAGAGACACGCTGCCAGAGATGGACATGAATGGGAAAAGATTAGATGCTCCTAATACAAGAAATGGGGACGTTTCAGAAAGGACAATAATGGTTACTTGTTTGCGCTTTGAATGTGATCTAATTATTTTTTATTTGTGATCATATTTAGTTATTAAAAATGAAGTCCCCATTTCTTGAATCAGGGACATTTGATCTTTGTGCATTCAGGATCATCCTTGTTAGCAAGTTTTGCTACAGTTTCCTAGTTCCAGGTTCAATATTGCAGGCAGTTTAAAGAGTATTTTGACACAATTTAACAAAATTGTAGTCATGGAACAATGGAAGCATATCACATATTTCAGTCATGAGTAAAACCATATTGTGTGCGATCACACTATGATCAATCTAGGAAGAACATTGTGATCTCCTGTTCATGTATCCTTATTCCTTTTATACACTTCTTCCGTCTAGTAAATGAGCAGATGACAAAAAAGAGTTTCTTTGGCAAATGTATGAATTTTGTGTTTGTTTACATTCTGAAGCTCAAAATCTCCAAATTATAGTGTTCACGTATCCTTATTCCTTATATACACTTCTGCTGTCTAGTAAATGAGTAGATGGGAAAAAGAAGTTTCTTTGGCAAATGTATGAAGTTTCTGTTTGTTTACATTCTAAAGCTGTTTATTTTGTCAGCAGAAATTCGGTACTACATGCTTTTGATTTGATAGTAAATATAAAATATATTGGTAGTGAAGCAAAACGTGCAAGAAAGAGGTCTATGACCGGATCTGGGGTAATAAAAAATAAAAGACAGGATTAAACCAGCATGCCATTGCATAAAAGCCTGCTGTGATTACAAAAGAAAGAAGCTCGAGAGTTGTGAACATCATTCATCTGTACATAATGAACGACCTAATCAGACAGTAAAAGAAACAGAGCTGTAAATTATTTTTTCCCCAAGTAGTGATAGCCGTGAAGAGGGTGTGGACTGTTGTCCTTGTTTAGAGTTTATAACTGTCAAGGGTTGAGAATCACGTGTCCCTGATATGTAGTCTGTTGCCAGTTAGGACCTCTCATAGAGAGATTACTGTAGCTTTATCTTTGGTAGACCTAATGGTTTGGAGGGGTTTCAGATCCTGTTATTTTTCAACATCATGGAGTATCTGTAGAAGGCTAGTCTCCATAAAGGGGTTATGAGAATGAGTTCCCCTCAGCTGCTTATTTTGATTTATATGGTCTTAGGGGTTTCTTGGGGATGAGCAGCATGCCTGGTTCATCTTTTTGTTGGGAAATAGCTTGGGATGCACCGGAGCTGAGAAGGATGCTTAGCATTGGTAGTTGAGGAAGGCAGAGGGATTGATATGGTAGAAGCCTAGGGACCGCAATGCAGTATAGAGTTGCATAAATTTGATTGAAACTTATTTCTTAAAACTTAAATCTGTTTATATCATGTTATCCTATTGGTTGCCACATGATGTATATTAATCAGTCCAAAAATGGTTTAATATAATTTCTGCATATATCATCTTTGGCATTTCTTTGGTAGAGTACTTGTAGTACTCCCAAGCATTTCAGAAATGCGTCTTAAAGATTTAACTTTTTTCTCATTATGCATGAGACCTTTATGATAAAATGTGTGGATGGTGCAACAGGATGATGTCTATAGAAGAGAAGCAAGAACTTGGGCATAGTCTTGGCCAATTATCCCCTGAAGATCTCACAAAGGCACTTCAAATAATTGCTCAGACAAATCCAAATTTGAAACCCACAGAGGCTGAGGTGGAGGTTGATATTGATGCTCAGGTCTTCATTCTTCTTTATCGTGACTTTTTAAGGGGGCCTCAAATTTGTCTTGTCTTCCTGTAGCTTGTTGATTGAGTTTTGGTGATTTGGCCTTTTATATCCTTAAGCCACATTTATCTTTTATTTGGTCTTGTACAGGATGCTCCAACTTTGTGGTGGTTGCAATATTTTGTAAAAGCTGTACTAGGTCTCCAAGGAAAAAATTCTACTGCAAAAGTTAAAGCCAAAACAAAGCATAAAAAGGAAATATGTGATGCAGTCGAAAAGAATGTACAGAAACGAAGTCGAAAAGTGCTACCATAAGAGATACTCCAATTAGTGTTATACTTTTGTAAAGGGGAGGTTGGTTTTGAATTCAATTTTTTTGTTGCTTCTGCATTTTGAGGGCGTGTTTGTTTTAATGCAGTGTGTATGGTAGCAGGCTAGGAAACCACAGAATATGTGAAATGGACTGATCCTAATCTCACTAGGATTACTTTTTCCAAAATAGTTAACTCATTGGATGAACATTAGGGCCCTGGTACACAAATTTATTTTTTGCTGCAAGAATACCAGGGTTTATGAGATGAACTGTATGATCAGGCAAATCGATAGGTGTTCTTTCCTGGCTATTTTTTGTGTTCACTACATAACTAATTTAATTAATATTGATATTAACTTTAAATGATCTTATAGATTGAATATTTTATGACTGGTTTTCTTTGGCCCCACTGTCAAATTAATGGATTTTGTGTAGATTGCTGGAATGCCCAATTTTCTTGAGTCTTGCTGGATAGATCTCAGCAAAGTTAGGGTAGCCTATGCATTGGTTTTTTTTGCAAACCTCTAAACCGAGTTTGTGTATATTTCAATTTTCGATACTCTCATCAATGTTTCTCCATTACCTAGGATCTCAATGATGCAGCTTAGAATTGCTTGTGACATTACTTGGAGACTGTGCTCAGTGGTTCGTATGACGAATTCGTTTGACTAGATACTTGAATATAAATAAGATGTCATATTAACATTGGAAGTGATATATATTTGGCAGATATATTAACAGTTTAGCATGCTAAGATGTTAAGGACATCTCCAAGGATTTTTTGATATGTTCCATTAGTCTGAGCTAACACAGAATTTTTTTCCAAAAAATGGTTAGGGAGATCTTTTGACATTTATGGATGTTGATATTAATGTGGGTTCCTTATTTCCATTTGGAATTTATTTCATGATGTCATGCATGTTGATGTTTAGAGCAGCTTCGTGGTCTTCTTCCTGTGATCTCCTTTACTTGTGACAAATTAAATCATAGCCTATGGCTATTTAATTTATTGAGTCATTGATTCAAGAGGCACGATTATTGATGAGTTGCATCTATTTGTTAAAGCCGACATGAAGCCTAATGAAGAGGCACGATTAATAAAGATTGTTATCAAAGCCGACCTTGAAATGGTGCGATCTCTTAAGAAGGCACGAATTCTTATGTGGCCGACCTCTTGGACGTGTCTTTATGAAGGGGTGTCTTTCTCTATGATGGCCGACTTATCTTGAAGGGTGACGACCTTTCATATTGTATATGTATTTGATGGTTCTCTCATTGTTATCATTCATTCAGACATTCATATTTTGCAAGTGCGAGTTCTTCTTCAAGGCAGATCGACTTGTGTTAGAGGCTGAGTTTTCATCTGTAGATTGCAGCATATTGTTTCTGTGTTTGCATCAGATTGTGGTGCATGTTATAGGCCTTCGTATCGGCCTCTATTGTAAAGGAGACTCTATTGGTGATTCAATATATAAGTGATATATTGTTGTTGGGTTTTTCTCCCTCAAGTGGAGGGTTTTCACAGGATATCTGCTGTGTCCTTGTGTTGTTTTTGAATTAATTTTCTGTGCATTACATCTGATCATAAAACTAACAATGCAAATTTTTTTTTTGTTTGTTTTGGGTACTGTTGATGCGTGTTTTATGACACACCAAACATCAGAATAAAATGCCCAAAGACATTCTATCCTCTCTTGAAAAACCACCGCGTATGCTAAGATTGCGAGAAGATCACATGGCGATTCCAAGGTTTCTTTAGTCGGGTCTCGACGTGTGGATAAGCTCAATGGCCGTTGTGATTTGCTGGTAATGAACAAGGGGACTTACGTGAAATCTTTGCAAGTTCAGGACTTAGGAAATTTATCGTTGAAGGCTTTCAATTAGGACTTTCAAGGTGGATCTCAAAAAAATGGCAAAAAGAATAGGGTTCAGAGAATCTAGTCTAAGCCTAAGAACTCAAGAGACAGTAAGGACTTGGTGAAGAAATAAACCACACTTTGTTTCGCCTCCTGTTGGACAACATACGCAAAATGGGTGCAATCTTCAAGGGGTTTGTGAGAATAATTTTCAAACCTCGAATGAGGTTGAAGTTAAGCTTCCACGATTAAGAGCTCAGGCTAACTTTACAAATCGAATGCAAATCATCCATTCGAAAAAAGTATGAGCTACACTTCACCATTGAGTCAATGCGATCAATCTCTCATTCAATTAACAACTTTCAAAGCAAATTCTACTTAACCTAACTTTAACTCTAATCTATGGCGGAAGATAATATGCAACCTCGCTTACTATTCAACAATAAGAAGTTATTCAAGGCAAATCATGCTCAAGAGCTTTTATCATTCAAAATAGTCTCAATGCGACAATATACATAATTTGTCTCCACACATTACAAATGAGGGGGCAAGCTCAATTTATAGGCTCCCCAATTACAATTCAATGGCCAAGATTGATTTCAAATCAACGGCCGAGATTACAAAATAAAACCCTAATTAGGGTTTGTCACTTTCGACCAATGAGAAAATTTCATTTGAGGACACTTGTCCCTTTTGCTAAATATAAATCAACAATAAAATAGAAAGTTGTTATATGTTGATTTGGAACAATTTGATTGGTTGGAAGATGACGAGGCGCCACCTCAGCGTGCTGGATGTCTTCCTTGGTTGCTTCATTTTTCTTCACGTGCTTGCCTTAGAATATTTTCCCTGCCGATAACTCTGTCCGTTGTGCTTGTTCCTTCCTAACTTTGATCTTGGATTCCTTTCAAGTGTCTAGAATTTGGAGAAGAATGCCTTTGTGCTTTCGCCACAATGGAGGAAATTGGAATTTCCTCTGTGAAGTATTTCCTAGACTTAGCCAAATTTTGGCTATTCAGGTTCATTTTGTAACATCATCTGGATCATTCAACACCATGCTCGAACGAACTTTGCCTGTGGATTTGCCTTCAATTCTGAATCTGGCTTGTGCTATGTAGGACAAATTCCATCCCTGGACAAGAATTTTATTCACTTCCTCTTTATTTTCCTCTTCACCCTTCCTGTTTTCCGTCCAACACTTAGTGAATTCTTGTAGCCAATTTTCTCGTCCTCTCCTTGGGCGGACTTCACATGAGCTTGGACGTTTTCTCTCTCGGCCTAAGTCAGACTTCAAGCCACTTTGGACAAACATTTCTAGGGAGAAGTCGAACTTTATCATGCTTGTGCCATTTCTCAGTTGAGCAAAGTCGGATTTGCTAGTGGTTTTGCCATCTTTTCTTTATGCTTGGCGAACCTTCTCAACACTTTGACATTTCTTTTCTTGGTCTAGGTCGGACTTTGCATCATGTTTGCCATTGTACTTGGCAGGATCTTATGGATGTCTGGACATACCTTCTCCAAGCAAAGTCGGAAAAGGTTTGGACATGCTGAGCTTGGGCAAAGTCAGACTTTCTCGTGCTTGTGCCATCTTTTTCCGTCACTCTATCTGGCTTGAAGCAGACTTGTCTCCATTCCATGCCTTTGCTTCTTCCTTGAAGACTCGCCTCGCGTCGTCATCCACCTGCAAGAAATAAAATAAACAAATTCAGATTTTCTCTCTCCTGAATTTTTACCACTCTCTCTCCTAAAGCCATGGTGAATTTAATTTTGCCCTTCGGATTTTATCTCTGGCCGGCACAAATTATTTTCCTCCAAAACATTGTCTGGCGAATTTGATTTTGTCCAAGGCATTGAAAATAAATTATTAAAATATTAAAATATTTTAATTTATTCCAACCCGTTCGTCTTTGACCCATGGCTATTTCGATTTCCTCTTCGTTTTTCTTGGCTAAGAGTGTATTTTCCAATTTTATCCTCAATTTCGTCTAGCCAAACCAAAATTCAAGCCATTCCGTCAACAAATTCTATGCCAGATCCCTGTTTTTCTTTGCCATAGCCAACTTTTCTCTTGCACTGAGCCTATTTTCTTCTGCCAAAGTCAAATTTTCTCTTGCTCAGTCGAATTTTTATAGGCAAAATCCTCGTCCGGATGTCTTCGTTGGGCGAATTTCTTGGACGGTTGACAAATTCCCCTTTCCTTCTGGGCAAAGGCAATCTTACCTTTCTCCTTGCCTTGTGCATTTTTCTTCGTCAAAAGTTGTCAATTTCTTAGTATTTTCTCCAGACTTAGGCAAAATTTAGCTTCTCTTCCACTTTTGTGCTAGGCACACTTCGTTTTATTTCTTGCCACATCCCAATCCTCTTTAGCATTTGTCCTTTCAAACTTGGCACTTATCCTCTTGAAAGTGTCAGGATACTTAGCCAAAAATCTCAACTTTTCATCATTTAGCCTCTATACTTAGGCAAATATTCGAACTTTTCCTTGGACTAGGCATCAACACTTAGCAAAATCATCATTTTATCCCTTCATGTGCTTAGGCGGACTTCCTTAGCGCCTTGGATAAGTATGGCGGACTTCTTTGATACCTTGCCAACCTCTTCCAAGTGTATGGCGGACTTTATGAGCATCTTAGACAAGCATTTTGGATGTCCCTCTTTTCTAGGGCGGACTTTAAAGCTTCTTGGCATTTGTCTAAACATTTTACCTCTTGGAAATGTCATGATGTTTAGCCAAAGATCAATTTTCCACCCTTTTAGGCCCCCATACTTAGCAGATTTTCGAAATTCTCTTTGCTGGGCATTAATACTTAGTGAAAATTTTGATTTTTCCTTCTTCTACATGCCTAGGCGGACTTTCCAAGCCTTTTGGACATGCTTCTTTGTGAATGGCGGACTTTCAAGCCCCTTTGGACATCCTTGGCGGACTTTGGAAGGTCTTAGGACAAGCATGGCGGACTTTGGATGGTCTTAGGATGTGCCTCCTTGCTGCATGGCGGACTTCAAAGCATCCTAGGATATCAAGGGCGGACTTTGGAACTTTTTGGACATCCTTCCTTTGAACTTGGCGGACTTTGGAGATCTTTAGGACATGCATGGCGGACTTTGAAAGGTCCAAGGATATGCTCCCTCAAGGCTGGCGGACTTCAAGACTTTTTCAGACTTTCCCTCTTTGCATATGGCGGACTTTGAAAGGTCCAAGGATGAGCATCCTTATGCTTGGACATGCTTCCTTAGTGCTGGGCGGACTTCACCAGCTTTCTGACATTCATACCTCTTTCCATAGGGCGGACTTCCTTACTTTGGTTGCCATAAGTCTTGGTTGGAGGGCGGACTTCATCACATGCTAGGCCATTGGACAAGGCAGACTTCAGCCTGTGTCTGTCCATTTGATGCTTTGACAGGGGCGGACTTGCTCAGATTCATTGCCATTGCATTGCTTATGGCTGAAGGTGTTCACCATTATCTTGTGAGCTGAAGGTCCTCCATACTTAGGCGAATATCTCAGTTTCCTACATGATTGTTCAGGCATATCCTACCTTCACCATGATCAGATCGCCATGAATGCTTCAGATTCTTTACGAATTTCTAGATTTTCCATGAATGTTCGGTCTTTACCTCAGATTTCTCATGAGTTTCTCAGATTTTTTTTCATGAATGTTCAGATTTCTTGACTGGTTCTTCAAATTTTCAACCATTTTTCGAAAGATTTTCTGTGATTTTTACCAGATTTTTCACCGTTTTTGAGCAAATTTTCCAGATTTTTGAACCTTTTATGTGATTTTCCAGAATTTCACCAAAATTTCAAAAAATTTCGAATCGATTTTCTGAGAGTTTCGTTGATCTTTTCGAACTTCTGAGTGGATTTTTGAAACTCGTGAACTTTTTAAAAATAGAAACTTTCTAAAAATAGAAATTTTCCACAAATAGCAACTTTCCAAAAATAGACCCTAAAAAAATAGGATCCTGCACTGCCTTAAAGTGCCAAAAAAGTAGGTCCTAAAAAATAGGGGGCCTGGGGTGAGAAACCCTAAAAATTTGGAAGTGTCGGATTTGACTGAAACGGCAGTCGATCTTCGTCTCTTGGGCCTTCTGAGCGCTTCCATGATGTCTACGCACAGATTCAAGCATGAATTACTGACTCGGCTCGGGTGACTCTCGGCAAACTGACCTGAAACTCTTAGCAAAGTGATCTCTCGCAACCGTTGCAAGGAGACAGAACCCTAAAAACTAGCAGGCAACTGGGGGTCCCCATCAGCGATGGGGCGATGTGTGAAAAGGTCACAACAGGTACATGGTGAAAACTTAATGCAAAATATGATTATTTTCCAATTTTATGCCAGTCCCATCACTCGAGTAAAATGCATAGTTTCTGTGAAGGTCCCTTGGCACTTGTTGGAATTAATTGTCATTGATGTCAAAGGAGTATGATAGATTGTAAGTTTATTGTCATTGATGTCAAAGGTGTTAAGTCTAGATTGTTGGAATATTGTCATTGATGTCAAAGTAGCAATA
>VDFB02001258.1:0-20587 GCA_007258455.2 Sequoia sempervirens
ATATATATATATATATATATATATATAACATGGATTTGAAGATCTTGTAGAATTTTTATTAAAGAAACCCTATTTTGAATTATGTACGATGATTGCTCAAATCGATTGTTTTTTTGAAGGAAGTATAATTACACAGGGGGAAGCGCTGGCTACCCCTAGCGCCGACTCCCCTTTGGGGGAGAGCCGACGTGACACCCGATGCTACCCCATATAAAGCCTACGCCTCCCCTTACATGGGGAAGGCTATACAAACAGTCGACTGCTGTACTAACATCAACCTTTAACAATGCTCATTTCATTAAAAACTCACCCGCCCTTCTATGAAATACAATTTGAGTTTTATAATATTTGTTTTTAATATGATTTTTATTAAATAATATATATATATATTTAAATTCATATTTTGGAAATTATAACTGATGTTAAATATTAAATAATATATATATATATATATATATTTAAATGTAATTTTATAAAAGGTGCATGTAAATGCCCAATCTAGTTGTTTTCATAAAGAAGTTATTTTAAAATATAATAAATTGATGTAATTAGGGAAATTGATTTAAGAAATTTGATTTAATTTCCTTATTGTCTATAAATGAAAATTTTATCAAATAGGTTTATTTTGAGCTCAATATATTATCGTCTTCTTGAGATAAAAATTGGATTTAGGAAATTCTAATGATAGTATTTTATACTTGCCTAAATTGCCTATTTGAACTATGACTTCTTTTGTTCATATTTTTGGGGAAAATTAGATTAATGTACTTGTAAGTCTTCCAGATGTTATTATATGAAGGGGGGGTTGTTGTCAATTGTAGTTCAACCCTTTATTTACCTTGGGTGGTGCACTTGGTTATACTTTAGTTTATCACCCGATTATTATGAATGGGGATGTGTTGTCTCTTGCTTTATGGTTGAATATTTATTATCGGTATTTGTACACTGTGTTACCCTTGAATTTTTATTTAGTTCCTTGTGTTGTTAGTAGGGGAGTGGCTCTCCATGGGGGTTGACACACAAAGTGGTGCCAGGGTAACTCGTGTGAGAGTCTAGTTAACTCAGGGAAAACTAAATAAATGGGTGATCCCACAATAGTGGTTTACACTTTTTGGCCAAACTAGACACTAAAATAATTTTTTTAACTAAATCTTCACTTTCAGGCACCTATAGCGGCTAAACTGTGAGGAATTTGAAGATGATACAAACTAGAGTTTTGTGAAATTTTGTCTATAGATTCTAAATATATTTTTTTCAAAATTTTTGGAATCAGATTGCACTTCTTTTTCCATCTCCCTTGAAAACTAGTTTTTTTCAAAAAATAACATTTTTAAAAAGTGACGCCCACCGTATAACGCATAACTTTTTTCCATGAAGCATAAAATTCTAATTATTTCAAATTTATATTTTTTACTCCAATATCTAGTGCTTCCACTTGGTTAGATAGTTTTTTATTGAATATTTTTTCTTTAATCAAGTTTCAATGTCAAACCAATTACAATTCAAACATAGAGTGAATGTATAAGGCGTAACTATTTTTGTATGTATCAAAATTCAATTTTTTTTTTTGTTAGATCAAGAACTTCAATATCTGGTGCATTCATATTTTTCAAATTTTTTTTTGAAAATATTCTATTTTTCCACACGTGCAAACAAAGAGTTTGATTTTCGGTGAAAAACCTACATTCACAACAAATAAAAAATAAATATAATAATAAAATTAAATTTATTTAAAATTATACTTTTTGGGAAGCTTATAATAAGGACTACATACTTACAATTTTTTTAAAAAAATGAATTCATTTTATCCCCCAAAAGGTAAATCAAAAGTTATTTTTTATCAACATTTTGATAGGTGTAAAGGAGACTCCGTTATAGGTATGGTTTAAAACTAGTGGGGTTCTATCCAAGGGGGTTTGATCTAAGGTAGTTTGATCAAACCCGCTTCAATTGGAATGCCTTAAATAAAACTTTTAAAGGCTTAAATCATTAATTTTCTAAAAATATGTGATTTCAGCAAAAAATAGAATCTCTTAGAAATTGTAAACCAGCTTTGTGGGATCACCCAATTTATGTATTAGGAGAAAGGGTAGTTTAATTCATTTAACTTGTTAATTGTGACTCGCTCATGGACTTAGGGCTTGTATAGTTTTGGGATGAGATGAGAAGGCCTGGAATGGCAAGATCATTATCTTGTCTCTTTGAAAGATAATTGATTCTGCATTGGATTGCATGTGGGGTCAGGAATTGTGAGAGGCTACCAAGGTAACACAAGATGGGGACCGGGGCCTAGGAAGATTCGCCAGGCTAACCCATGCAACTTTGTGATGACACTCCTCCTATGATAACAATATGTTTTGTGAAATAGTTGTACTTAAATCTTTTATTCTGAAAGCAATGTAATCTTCATAATTACGTTTTGTATTTGTGAAGTTTAGTCTTGAGTTGCCTGTGTCTAGAGATAGTTGGTTTTGTTTAGGGAGTCCTACTATCTCTTAGCATGGGGGGTGGGCCTACGGGTACCACTTGGTTGGGTGGAACGTGCACCATAAACCGTTGGGTTCCCATTTCTTATTTGTGATGGCAAGATTTTCTAGATTGGAGAGCTCGCATGTACTAGTTGAAATGTTTCATCTCTTTTGTACTTTGTATCAGTGGATATTTGTATATGTATTACTCCACATTTGTATTCAAGGAGAAATTTTCTATCAATCTAATTGTAACTTTAATGTATGAACTTCCTCAATTTGGAAATGAGACTTGTAACTGTTATATGGAATGAATGCAAGCTATAAATGATTCTTAATGTACTTTGTATCTTATGAGATGAATTAAATGCTTTAGATATGTGAAATTTAATTTCATGAGTAATATTTATATGCTATGATTAGATTACTTTTGTATATGGAATTCGAATGTAATGCGTTGTCATGTACTTTAGAGAATGTATGCGTTAAGTGTTGTTCATTTTACATGTTAATATAACACTTTTAAAAAAAATTGCTACACTTTCGTTTTGTTTGCGTCATTCTTTAAGGTTACGTGGCAGGGCATTACACCTACATTTTTTTTGTCATATATTTATGTGTGCATGATGGATGTGATGTGAGAATTATTGTCTTCTTGTTACTAGAAACAATATTTAAATTTGTCATTGAATAGTCAATAGGTATAAATATATGTAACCCTATTAGTTCATAATTATGCACAAAAGTTCATAATAATGTCACACTTTTATAAAAGAAATTACTAACACAAATATAATTTTTTAATTTGGACCACTTAAAAGTGATAGCAATGTTTTGAATTTAAAAGGATATAATATAATCACATGGATTACTCCTACATTTATAATTTTTTTATGTTTTTAAAATTAGTTGAATATAACTTTTTACAAATTTAAGAGAATTATTTTAAATTTTAAAAAAGTTCCCAAAAGTGAGGTCCGTCGGATGTTGTAAAAAGTATATTAAATTTAAAATTATTTATTTATTTATTTTCCTACTTTGTTAACTTGAAGATCTAGTGCATTGAAAAATAATAATTTTTTATGAATATTTATTTTTTAATAATCTTTAAAGTCAGTAATTTTTACAAAACATCAAATTTTGCTTTTTTTTGATTAAAAAGAAAATAATTATACCATCTTTGAGAGGGTTCTCTTCTCTAGTGCACTGTATATTTAAAAAAAGTTAATAATGTTTTCCAATCAACCTATGTTTGATTATAATAATATACTTGTAATAAATTCATATATATAACATTAATAAAAATAATAAATAAATAAATTCTAAACTCCAAACTCTACAAAAGGGTATTTTCAAATTTTCATGAAAGTACTCTTTGTTGGACAAATTAAGAGTAGAGGTAATTTAATTTAAAACTTAAAAGCCTTATTATAGGGTAAAAATGGGGGGTGTTGTAGAGAATGAGAAGGTGGAAGAGGGTTTCAATGTAGGCATAGAAGGAAACAATGAAAGCATGTGCAAGAATCAGTATGTGGAAGGTCTGTCTGCATTGAAGATTGATGTTGCAAGCATTGTCAATAGGGACACAAACAAATTGGATCATAAGGCAGTTATTGGGCATTTCCTTAGGAAAAGATTTTCCAGGAAAGAGATTGGAGAATTTGGGTAAATGTGAATTGGCCTGATGAACCTGTTCTAAACTACCTATTGGCCTCCTACAATGATTCAACAACTAAGCCTTTACAACCGTGATTCAGAGATTGGACATCTAACTTGAACAATTATTCTAATCATCATGAAGGTGCATTTAAATTGTCAACCCAGGGACGTGAACTTGAAATGGGTTAGCATAGTATGTGCACTAGGAACCCAAAGTAGCCATTTTCATTCTACAACTAAGAAAGACACAATGCTGAAAGTAAAGTGCTTAGAAAGGAATAACATAAATTCTAAACATCAACCAACAACTACACCAAGCTGAAATTTATGACAAGAATGAAAATTTGAGCAACAAATAGAAAACTACTCTGTTTGCTTTGGCTGTAGGAACAGTCATAGAATGGAATTCTAGTTGCTACAGGAACAGTCAACGCCAAATATCTAATCTAACTATTGAATAGAAAATAATACTAAACTAAAGGACATATTACTCACCAAGTGGGTCCCCTTGGATAAGTATCCTCTAAACTAATGGAAACTCAGATGCTCAAACTTAGAACTTCATTTTATTCATCAGGAAACATGAGTACAAAAGAGTAGTGTAGCTGTATTGCTGAAACCTCAAGAGTGCAAGTATAATATCAGATCATGAAACCTTGTGAGAAGGAGTGTTTGATCCTTATTTATACTACCAACTAAACAAGGTAGTCAACTCCATGAACTGGGAGGATGCCATTTTTAGGGAAAGCAGAGAAAGTGGAGCAACGAAGGTTATGCATGCATGAAATCCAGTCAGACATGCAGGTCCAAACGTAGATTTAGTACAACATTAAGTTCCACTATAAGGTGGTTACATCCAATTCACATGGGGAATATCATGCCATCGACCTCCTTTGACCTTTGAACGATTCCCTTGCTGGACGTTATGGTGCATGCCCAGCTGGTGGTGTCTTTCTCAATTTAGCATCCTCAAAATATATCTGCATGGAAATGTTAGTACGCACAATAATTGCATATCTGTAACCACCTCAAAGAACATTCATTAACCACATGCAAGATTAATATAGATAGTCCAAATAATGTGCCAATATCATTAAGGATTTGCAGAAATAGGATTAGGTCCAATGTCATAGTTTTGGGGGAAATATAATAAAAGTATCAATACTTAACATGAAATTCCATGATAACTTCAACAACTAGATCATAAATTCTACCCAAAATTAGACCATAAAATAGACTCATCACTACTTACCAAAAGGATTTTTTTGTGGCTATTTTTTAGAATGAAATGGTGCATGAGGAAGTTTTGAAAGTAGCAGTATGGAAATATGGTGTTTCATTTTTATATTTGTAGAAGTGGGAGAGGAATTTTAATCTTTTAAAATTTAATCCGCGAGAAGGCCTGATCTGGGTATGCCTATACAACCTTCCCTTTGAATATTGGTCAACAAGTTGTCTAGCACAGATTGGTGATTCTATGGGTCAAAATTTGGAAACAAACATAAGGGAGGGAGAAACATTGATTTATGCCCACATTTTAATATTAACCATAAAAGAGATTCCAGAAACCATAAGCCTAATCTTGAAAGGAGGGGTATGGTCACAAACCATAGAAATTGAAATCCCAAAATATTACTACTTGAAATGTAAACAAAGAAATCACAATACTAAGCAATGTAGAAGGTATCCACCAGTGCACAAAGAAGTGTGGAAGGAAAAATCAAACAAAACAGAGACAATAGTAAACAATTAAAATGTGTCAAAAGTAAACAATGATCCTGTGTCCCCAAATAGTAGGCAAAATAGGAAAATGGTTTTGGCAGAGCCTCTTAAAGAATTGAGACGGGAAGTAGATGCTCAAAAGGAGGAAGGTGAGTTTGAATATAGAAAAAAGGAAACCAAACTTACATTGAATCTCATTGCTTGGCATGAGAATGAAGGGGATGAAGCCTCTGATCAACAAACAAATTTCAATGAAGTGAATAGTATAGATATCCAAGAACCAAGGAGGATTCTCTGGACAACAAAATCAATTTCAAAATTAGGTAGGAAAACCAACAACAAAAAGAGGGAGGAAGAGGCAGAAAAAAGTAAACAAAAATCAATAAGATCATACATGCTATGGTCCAAGAGAGGCAGTTCCTCCCTTGGAGGGAGACGAGGCTCCTAACATGGAATGTTAGGGGCCTCAATGCCCCTAACAAGAGGCGACTGGTCAAGCACTAGTATTGACCTGGTCTTATTGCAGGAAACCAAGATTGAAGGTGCAAAAACAATGTCATTCACCAAATGTGCAAAGGCTGGGATGGAAGCTTCGTAGATGCAATAGGGGCAGCAGGGGGATTGGGAATTCTTTGGAAGCATGGGAAAATCAAAGTGGAACTAATGGGCTCCAATTTGAACTGGGTAAAAGCAAAGGTACAAAGTTTACGATCAAATTTGGTTTTTGTAATTTTTAACATTTATGGACCAATCAAAATAGAAGAAAAGAAAGTAGTTTGGGAAAATATTTCCATGGAAATTGGTAATGGTAAAGTAATAATTAGGGGATTTCAATGCAATAATTGATCTTAATGAAAATTCAGGGGGCATTCACAAAATTTCTCAAGCACAAAAAGATTTCATTAATTTCATTGAAGAAAATAAGCTTATTAATGTCAAAACATCCAATGTCATATATACTTGGAATAACAAGTGAAAAGATTTTACTAATATCATGGAAGGATTAGATAGGTTTTTGGTTTCTGAACATTGGCTGTAGGACAATCTCCCAAAAGCTTCAATTTGGACAATTCCAATATCCAACCATTACCCTATCGATTTAAATATATGTGAAGAGACAACCCCAGTGAAAGGGCATTTGAAGTTTGAAAGAATGTGGTTAAGGTCCCTGGATCTGATGAAGTCTTGGTGGGAAGCCCTGTAGAAGTTGAGAAAATACAACTTCATAGGAGCCCAATGATCTCTGCAAGCTAAGAATACCTGTTACAGGGAGAAGCAAAGAGAAGCAACACAAAAAATAGTAAAATGCTCAAAGATGTGGAGCTCTATATTTACCAATGTGTAAAAGAATAATACAAAAGAAAAGTTTCAACCACATATAGGTCAAAAAACCTAAAAAGGAAAACCCTAGGCTTGCACATTAATAATTAATAAAATAATTAATTATTATGCACCTAATGTTAGCTTAAGTGTAAAAGAGATAAAAGGGAACTTTAATTAATTAAACAAATATTGTTTAATTAATCAAGTAAATAACCAATTACTCTAACACCCCCCCTTAAGCTAGACTTAGGGAGAAGCTAAAACCTAGAAGAAGCTACTGAAAGCAAAAACAATGGGTCCCGACAACAAGGCCAGATCAGGTACCCAAGTACAAGGAAATCTCTATGAAATGGAGAAAAGGAGAAAACCCAGTGGGAAAAAACTCCTCTCCAAAAAGAGATAGAAGAACATGCTGAAAGAAACATGAAGGAAGGAAGGCCTCATAAAGACCCCCCAAGGACAACTTCCTTCACCCCAAGCATAGAGCGCAACTGAAGATAGCGCGGCGATGCAAAAGGCTTCGTGAAGATGTCTACAACCTGCTCGGCAGTGGGAATATACTCCAAGATGAGAGAACCATCCTGAATCAACTGTCTGATGAAATGCATATGAAGCTCAATGTGCTTCATCCTTGATGCTCCACCGGGTTGTGAGAAATGTGTACAACTCTGATTGTCACACCAAAGAATAGTGGGACTATCAGGAGGAAAACCAAACTCAGTCATCAACTGTCTAAGCCATAAAATCTCCTGACTAGCGAGCACAACAACTCGGTACTCAACCTCTGTAGATGATAATGCATGAGCAGTCTGCTTCTTGCAAGACCATGTGATAGGACCAGAGCCAAGATAGAAAACAAAGCTAGAAGTAGACTTCTGATCATTGACATCACCAGCCCAATCTGAGTCAGTGTAGCCAACAATGTGAGGATCCCCTGATGTGTAGTGAATTCCATAAGAAATGGTGCCCTGAATGTACGTCAAAATACGTTTGGAACTTGCCAGTGACTCTCATGAGGATCATGGGAGAATCGAGAGACAAGGCCAACCGCAAAGGAAAGATTAGGACGAGTGTGAGTCAGGTACAACAAACTTCCAACCAACTACCTGCAAAGTGTAGAATCTACTGAAGGAGTGGGGCGAGTAGTAGTCAAAACAACCCTTGACTGAAAAGGTGTGGGGACAGGCTTGCAATCAAGCATGCCAAAGCCCTGAAGCATATCAAGAGCATACTTCTGCTAGTAAATGGAGATCCCATCAGAAGACTGAATCACCTGAAGACCAAGAAAATAGTGCAGAAGACCGAAATCTGTCATCTCAAACTTCTCCATCAAAGCTCGCTGAGCATGTTGAATCATAGAGGATGAGCTACCTGTGATGAGGAGATCATCAACATATAGCACAAGAATCAGGATCTCACCCTCAAGATTCTGAATATAGACTGTGGGATCAGAATGACAGCGTGTGAAACCAGTGGAGAGCAAAAAAGAGTCCATGTTCTCATACCAAGCCCGAGGGACCTATTTGAGACCATATAATGAATGCCAAAGTCTGCAAACCAAAGAAGCATCATGGACAAATCCATGAGGCTGCTCCATATAGATCTCCTCCTGTAGGTCACCATGTAAGAATACACTATTCACATCCATCTAAAAAATGGGCCATCCCCTAGAAGCTACAAGTGATAGTACAAAGCAAATAGAATTCATCTTGGCGACAGGGGAAAATGTCTCAGAGTAATCAATACCCTCAACCTACGAGAAAACCTTTGTAACAAGACATGCTTTATACTTATCAATAGAATCATCAGTAGCATACTTGGTGCGATACAACCATCTGCACCGAACCATCTTTCTGCCCTTAGGAAGAGGACAAAGATCCCAAGTACTATTCCTCACTAAAGAAGAATATTCCTCCTCCATAGCACTATCCCACTCAGGGTGACCTGTCACCTCTGAAAATTTCTGAGGATCCTCTAAAAGAGAATGATTCAAAAGACTAGAACCTACAATATTAGAATGGGTGCGGCGAGTGTCTAAAGGATCACCTACCATAGATCCTGCTGCCTCAATAGTAAAGTGAGCCCATTTGGGCATCTGAGGTGGAGCAAGTGGAGGTGGAGATGGGGGATCATCAGCATCCTCATCAGAATCATCCTCAACATAATCTTGAAGAGCTGCAGTGGGAGGAGTAGGTAGTGAAGTAGACACTGGAGATAGGGTATCCATTATGGGAAGGTGCTCATCAAACTGGACATCTCGTCGAAATAGGACCTCTCTAGAATCAGGATCAAACAACCTGTACACCTTAACATCCTCACAGTAGCCAACAAAAATGAGAGGTCAACTCTTCCACTCCATGGCTCTCCTCTGAGCATCAGGAATAAATGCCCATGCCTCACTACCAAATACTCAAAATGATGAAACATCAAGCTTGTCATGAGACCAAGCCTCCTCAGGAGTCATATGTCGAATCACCTTGTGAGGCATCTGATTCTGAATATAGTTGGCACAATTAACTGCCGCAGTCCAAAAGGATGAATCCATGGACCTAGACTGAATCATACAATTTTCCATCTCTTGTAAAGTCTTGTTCTTTCTCTCAGCAACACCATTCTGCTGAGGGGTGTAGGGAATAGTAAACTGATGTTGCAAACCATGCTCTGATACCATGTAGAAGTTGAGAAAATACAACTTCATAGGAGCCCAATGATCTCTGCAAGCTAAGAATACCTGTTACAGGGAGAAGCAAAGAGAAGCAACACAAAAAACAGTAAAAATGCTCAAAGATGTGGAGCTCTGTATTTACCAATGTGTAAAAGAATAATACAAAAGAAAAGTTTCAACCACATATAGGTCAAAAAAACCTAAAAAGGAAAAACCTTAGGCTTGCACATTAATAATTAATAAAATAATTAATTATTATGCACCTAATGTTAGCTTAAGTGTAAAAGAGATAAAAGGAAACTTTAATTAATTAAGCAAATATTGTTTAACTAATCAAGTAAATAACCAATTACTCTAACAAGCCCCAATACAGATTAAGGGTATGAATATGTTCATCTTCAAGAAAAAGCTTCAAAGGATTAAGGAGAACTTGAAAGAATGGAATTGATCATCTTTTAAGAATATTTTTATGGAAAAGAAACACATAGAAGAAGAGTTATTAGCACTGGGAAATATTGTCCTAAAACAAGGTATGTCTTTGGTGGAGTACGAAAAAGAGGAGTTTTTTTTTTCAGAATACAACGAGATCCTTGCACAGGAAGAATGCTACTAGAAGGTGAAAGCCAAATATTCTTGGTTATCTAAAGAAGGTGAACTCAATACAAAGTATTTCCACAACTCTACAAAGATCAAAAGAAGCTAGAATAGGATCAACCAAATGAGAAAAGAAGATGGTAGCATAACAAAAGATGGGGAAACAATTCAGAAGGAAGGGGTAAATTTTTTCCGATCCATATTGGGTGGGGAAGGGGCAATCGATAGCTTTCAATGTGAAATTACTAAAAATATTGAAAAGGTTGTAACAACTAAGGATAACAAACTTTTAAATGAAGTGGGCACAACTAAGGAGTTTCAATCAAATTTTCAAATGAACCCAAATAAGACCCTTGGGCCTGATGGATTCAATGCTCTGTTCTACCAAACTTGCTGGGATTTTTGGGAGTAGAAGTGCATGGGTTGGTGGAAGAATCAAGGAAGAAAGCTAGCTTATTGAAGGACCTAAATAATAGAAACATTGTTTTGATCCTGAAGAAATAAAATTGTTGCTCATTTTTGGACTTTAGGCCCATCTCGCTTTGCAATACTATATATAAGATTATTGCAGTCTAAAGAAGATTCTACCCTGAATAGTCTCCCAAGAGAAAAGTGGCTTTGTTCTAGAGAGGAATATATTGGATGGAGTCATTGTAGCACATGAAGTTATTCATTCCCTGAGGAATTTAAACATAAAATGGATGGTGGTTAAACAAGACATGAGCAAGGCCTATGACAAGGTGCACTGGAGATTCTTGATGAAGGTACTCTAGGAAAGTTCAAGTTTGATGGAAAATAGTTGAAGTGGATCTTTTTTTGCATCTCTTCTCCTAGATATTCTGTGGTTATAAATGGGTCCCCGTGTGGATTCTTCTGCGGGGTGAGAGGCTTGCGCCAAGGAGACCCACTATCTCCTTTTTGGTATGTTTTAATGGCAGAGGCTTTTAGTTGCCACATTAATAATCTAAAGCTGCAAGGGAGGTGGAAAGGTGTCTCAGTTATGTAGGGGTTACCAGCCATATCACACCAATTCTTTGTCAATGACACCATTTTTTATGGTTGTGCCACCTTTGAAGAAGCTGAATCTATAAAAGAGGCAATCAATTGCTACAATAAGCAAGCTGGTCAACATGTAAAAAAAGAAAAATCTAGTGTTTTTTCTTCAACATTGGCCAAAGCATTCAACGCAGGATTTATAATCTAATGGGGTTTAATGTGGGTAAATTACCCGCCAAATATCTTGGGCTTCCTTTGTTCAGTGGGGTGATGTGTAATGACTTATGGGAGGAAACAATAAATAGATGCAACATAAAGGAGGATTGTTGGAAAGGGCATTGGATCATGCTGGTGGGTAGGGTGGTCATGTTGAAGGTGGTCTTGGCAGCAATCCCCATCTTTATGCTTTCTTGCCTAAAAATTCTATGCAAAGCAATGAAACAATTGAGAGGCATCAAGAGGAAATTTTTATGGGATGGTTCTATTGTGCATATTTTGCACACAAGCCTCGCCGAAGGCAGGAACTGGGTTGGTCCCTTCTCACTTGCTTCAAATTTTCCTTCATTTTTTCACTTTGGGGACAAGTTGCCTATGGATTTGGGATGTTTTCATGATGCCTAAGTGAATTTCCAAGGTTTCGTTGAGTTTCAAGAAGTTGTGGAAATTTCACTACGGGTTGCCATTTGTGGGTTTCCATGTGCGGATTTCCATCTATGGGTTTCTATGTATGGGTTTCTATGTGTGGGTCGCCATCCATGAGTTTCCGTGTGTGGAATGCCATTTTCTTTATGCCTTTGGACCCTCCAGCTTCCGCCTTCCAAATTTTCGTATTTCAAAAGAAGGGTACAAACTTTAAGTTTTCAACATCTAGGGCCCATAAAATGGATGTCCATAATTCTAAAGGGGTTTGAGCCAATTTTTCTAAGTTTTTATACTTTGTGGGAATTTCACTGCGGGAGGCCGTCTGCAGAAGTCCATTTGTGAAATACTGTTTTAACAACACCGGACCCTACAGATTATGTGTTCTGAATTTCTGCATTTTTCAAAATGAGTCAAATCTTAAGGAAATATGTCTAGACACTCTTTCTACCCCTTTTCCCATGTGTTAAAATTGAAAATCTCAAATTTACTAAGTTTTGTGGATTTGTTAAAATTTCACTGCAGGTTGCCATGTGCGGGTTGCCGTCTGCAGGTTTCCATGTGGGTTGCCATTTGCGGGTTTCTGTGTGTTGGTTTCCATCCACGAGTTTTCATGTGCAGGTTGCCATCCATGAGTTTGAGTCTGCAGGTTTCCATGTGTGGGTCATTGTGTGCGGGTTTTCGTGTGTGTAATGCCAATTTTTTTATAGCTCTGGATCCTCCAGCTTTCGCCTTCCAAATTTTTGTATTTTTTGAAAGGGGTTAAATCATTGAGGAATAGGTCTAGGCACCCTTCTAATGCATATTTCATGTACTTAATTTGAAAAAACTCAAAATTACTTAGAGTTGTGGCTTTGAGGAAGTTTCCATGTGGGTGGCCATCATTTCACCGCCGATCTTTGATGGAAAATCTTGCACATCCTCCTGCCACACAGACCCTGGTCCTGCCTTCACCGCTATCGGTCCTAAAACGTGCAAGTCACAAGCTTTTGAGAAAAACACTCCAGCGGGTCCTCCTATGTAGGCCGCTACGGTCGAAAGTCCGCCCTATTAAAGTGGTTCCTTAACGGTGAGTTCTTTGTTCCCCTCCACTGCCCAAACCCACATTGCTTGACTCTAAGGTCCACAACCTCCAACTTAGAAAGAAAACAAACTCATGAAGGAAATTCACCATGTAGGTTTCGCTATGTGAAACTTTGCATGTGGGGTGTCATCCATCCAACGACGCTATTTAATGGCAAAGCATCAACTTCCTTCCACCCCATGACGCCTACATCCTTCAAACTCACAATTGCACTAAAGCCTAATCTTGCAGCCTTGAATGCCTCATAGCCAACTTTTGCACATGCCTAATCATTCCATGGGATATTTTCTCATCAATCAAGCAATGTGAAATTTCTACTACGGGCAGTCATCTGTGGGATTCCATGACCCTAGTGATGTCCTGCTCCAAACTTCTTCTAACTACTTTCACCCAGCGGAAACCTGCACCCCTAAGCTTGCATTTGCATAAATGATCCAAATGAACTCCAAAAAGTGAATGATGATGAATTTTATGATCTTCTAAGGGTATACAAATGGATCTAACTATGAATTTACAAGATTTAACTGACATTTTCCCTATTGATATATCGATGCACTTACTGCACTCTGTGTGTGCAAGATTTATGGATCCTACTGAGGGATCATCAGGTAAGCCTATGGGAAAGAATGACAAAGGAAAGAAGCATGCAAGGACTCCAAGAGGAAAGGAAGAAAAGGAATGAATGTAGTATCATTTCCACGGGGTGGAGTGCACCTCCAAGCTCATCTCCACCTGGGACATAGTCTTAGACACAAACCTTGGGCACGTGAACATTGTTGAATTCAAGCAGAGGTTGATGGTCAAACCTACTATAGAAGATGTTGTGTCGCAAAGGCTCGCATATGAAATATGCCGATGAAGATCTAAGATTACCAAAATGGAGGATCTTCTTATCCATGAATGCATGGCAAAGAAGTCAGTGCTGAAGAATCAGAGAGTTGTCCACCAGAATCAGGAATAAAAGGGAGTTGTTTTATCTTCCACCAATGATGATGATCACCAGGAGCTATCTACTGAAATCAGAAGCAACATATCTGCTTCCTAGTGACACAAATCTATAGCAAGATCCACTTGATTGGCTGAAATGATGCTGCAAACACATTAGACAAAGGAAGATTTCAAAAGTTTCAACTACAATGTAAAGGCAGCTAAAAGAAAAAACAACTATAGTGGCTAAAAGACATAATAGGCTACAAGACAGAATAAAGAAGAGGACAAAATAGTCTATTTTAAATTATGAAATATTGGGGGTAGGTGAAACCCTAAGCTGTAACAAATCTGGGCCATTCATTTCACTTTTGGAAAAATATAAATAGGGGCTTACTCCTCATTTGTAAGGGGGTGGAGAATTGTTGTAAGAGGCATTTTGCAATAATAGAAGGAAGCATTACATTATTTTGGTTGTTTTCTTTGAGCTCGCTCATTTTTCATGCATGATTCAGCCTCCATGTTAGTTTTATTTCATTAGTTTCTTGAATGTCTTTAATGGTGGTTGTTGTTACAATATTGGATTCACTTCCAGCTCATGCTTTTGCGGTTTATTAATGATGAATCACTTTGGAAATCTAGTCTGAGCTAATTCATATGCTGCACTTTAGTTCAATTGTATGTTCATAAAGTGAATGCACAATTTGAAAATCTATAGGCCTTAGAAGATTGCACTAGTTTTGTGTAGCTGTAGGTTTCTCTTGGCCAAACAAAACTTAGTTTTGTGGGAGTTTGTCTACTGTAGCATCCTCCATTGTTACTATTCATTCATAGCTTATAATTAGAATAACTCTCTCAACCCTTTCCTCTTTTGATATTTCTTTTAGATTCTTGTTAGTTTAGGATTCCAAGCACCATAATAATGTAAAACTTGGTGATTGAACTGAGTTTTAGCTTGTTGAACATTATGAGTGAGAAGCCACTGTTCATTCATTTCCAGCACCTTGAAACTCCATTTGTAGACCCAAATTCCCATGCTTTGTGAACCATAAATGCCACCTTGTGATTACCAAAAAATCACATCAACCAACTGAACTATTCCAAGCATTGTCATGACCTAACACTTGAGAGACCTTGGGGTGATTTCTAAAACTTCGTTGCAAAAATTTCCTTTCAGGAGAGGTAGCATACTTGTGTGCTGCCTGTGTTGAGAAGGTGCAAAAACACCCATCTACAGAACTGGTGCTAGAAGGAGGGAATGGCTGAGCATAAGGCTACAAAGCTGGAAGTTGAATTGCAACTTCGAGTAAAATTTGAGATAGATTGATCTCATCATATGCTAAAATTTTAAAATTAGAAAAATTGAAGATAAAAGTAGCATATGAGCTGAGATGGAGCAACAATTGCAAGAAAACATTACTTATCTTTAGAAATATTTAAATTGGAGATTGAAGAAGCCATTGCAACACTTTGCATTGGTAGACATGCATAATTCATGACACCTGTAGACATAATGAGATGGAATGTTTAACATTCTTGGGCATAATTGACATGGTTTTGCAAGGAGAAATCCCTTTCTGTGAAATATACCAACCCTTAGCTCTTCCTGATCTAGAAGAAAAACTTGTTGACATCATAACCAAAGCCTTCAAACTGGGCAACAAGGATGGACTAAGACTAGAAGAATTACTAATGTATGGGTGGTGTAGGGTGCGTAATGCACCTCATTCCAAATTTACTTTCCTTTCATGCGCATACATCATCAATCAATCTAGGAGCTATTTGGAGTAGATTGGGCAAACAAAGTAGCCAACCCACAATGAGGAGGAGTCATCTACTGAGGTAGAATAACAACTAGCAATTGAAAGGGAATATGCAGAGGATGTTGGACCAAATATTTTTGCAACAGTACTCAAGTTGGAACAACGAACACACATGCCAAAGATGAAAAGGAAGAGGTTGAAATCCTGGGGACAACAGAGAGCCTTGATGAAAGCTTAAGTGAAAGGGGATTAGAAGACCTCTTCTCAAGGGATGAAGGCAATCAGGCCTTCAGAAAGGAAGATCTAGGGGAGTGGGAACAACTATAGGCTAAGGCAATCGACAATCAAAATTCCTTCCCAATTGATGATGAAGAACTAGTGGTGGAAATATATAATGAACTCATCTCAAGAATCATGAGGGATTGGTTAGAGCTGAGACACCAAGTATATTTGGAGGTGTTGCTACTGCTGAGATGGTGTAGGCTTCATGACTCTGTACATTTAGAATTCACATGTGAGTTGTGTCAGTAAGCCATTATTCAAGTTAAGGAGCAAGGGGAGCAACCAATTGCACCACCTCTTGCAGTTCCTTCAAGGATTGAACCAAAAGTCCAAGAACCAGAACCAAGTGACAACTTAGCTGAGTGCAACTCACATGAGGATTTTGGGACAACAATGGAAGAGGAACAATACAGTCTCGAATCTCTGAACGATGAAGCAGATCAAATGGGATAGCTTTCCATCGATCATCGAGAGCCCTTACCTCTTGTAGAGAATTTTCACACAATTGATGATAGACATTATGAAGAATTCTCAGAGGGAAATCATGTGCCATACCCCAATCCCCTTGATGAGCCAGTACCACTTGCTGATTTCTTCCCACTTGAAATTGTGCCACAGAGGTATATAGACACTGAGGAGGAGTACATTTTAGAAGATGGAAGTGATGAAGATATATTACTTGAACCTCCAGATGGTGCAACATTAGAGCTCCCAGATTGGGAAAGGGACTCCATTTCCATATATAGGGATAGTGAACAAGAGGAAGTGAGTGGACCTCCTAATGAGCCACATGAATTGCAAAGAGAAGAAGACCAACACAAGGATTTCTTAGTAGCTTCCCACCAAGGTGATATACCTTTCTAAACATACAGACAAGCTGCAACTAGGAGTCTTTATTCCTTAACCATTGCTGATCCTCCTACACATTCCAAGAGCTATAACAGGAAAAATTCATCCATATCATGTTTTTCTGACATGAAGCACCATCAAATTGGGATCATCATGAGGGAAATTAAATGGGACAATATGTTTCCTTTTGAAGACAATAATCAAGTAGACACCGGGATCGTAGATGGCCAACATGATAGTGTCTATCTCCTCGAAGAACAACCAATGGAGGTTGTGGATCCCACTGGGGGCTTGGAAGGAAGGTTGGTTGAATCATTTTCCTAGCCTTATGCAAACCTGAGATCAGGTAGAAGGTTCCTTGAATCAGAAAAATTTCATTCCTTATAGTGTCTATTGCCTGACCAATTTGATTGTGGTCTGCAGGTCTATAATCCAAGTGGGGTGCTACCCCACCAACTGCATCCTCTGGGGGTTGCCAATGCATGGTTCGATCATGAAAAACCTACTTCAGATAGTCAAATACTTCTCCCATCACATGAATACATCTAGGTTTTATCATTCCTTACTCTTAAGGATGTTCATGCTTACCATTTTGATTATGGGAACGAGGGAGGACAGACTTGTTTATGGAATGACCATGGGATTCATGAGTTCCCTCAGCTACTGATTCTTCCTAAATGCGTTATTGAATTCGAATGCTGCATCATAAAGCTTTATTTTTTTGAATATAAGGATGAGTTTGCACTACTTAGAACTGTAATGATCATGCTACTTCTTGTGAATGCATTTTGAGATCTTATGAGCGTGAGTTCCAGTTTTCCTTGTCTGAGCATGGTTCATTTTGAATCCCTTTGTACATAGCTCGATTTGATTAGCATAGGTTTCCTTGTACATAGCTCATTTTCCTGCTTTTGTTAGATTAGTTGGTTTGATGTAGATTAGTTTGCTTTAGAGTAGTTTCCCTTCTATTTTCTTTTGCTTTCCCACTTTGGTTAGTGTAGGTGTTTTCTTTCACTTTTCTTTCGCTTCGCTTCCACCTCGCTTCTTGCTTGGGGTCCCCTTGGTTTTCTACTGTGTATGTTTGCACACACAACAATCATTTTGTTTATTTGGGGTTGTTCTAAGTATTTCTTCAAGAAACTTTAATCAAGTTTTAAGAGTGGATAGTGAGGGTCTTCTGCTAGTGTCAAGTGATCTGGATGTTTGATTCAAAGAGGATAAGTTGTTGGTTGATCTGATTCTAATGTATTATGAAATCTTATATCCCTCACACATTTTAGGAATCCTGAGGTTGCTGTAGGTCCCTTTGTGAGGTCAGGTTAAGTGAAAAATCTAAAATTATGCTTCAGTTCCATTGTGATTCTCAACCCTAAGTGTAAGCTTCACTGCTTATGGGTTGAAATGAAAAGAAGAGAAAATAAAAAATAAAAAGAAATGAAAAAAGAGAGAAAAAAAGAAAATAGTGAAAATCAAAAGAGAAAAATCAACTTTCAGGAGGATCCAAACAACTCTACCGAGGCTATGGATGCCTGGCTAGCAGTAGAGCGATGTTCAGGAGAATCATAGCGACAACCTTGTTGGGGCTATGGATGCCTAACTGGTAGCAAGGCAAGGTCCATGATGCTTTTGGAGTTAGAATCAATCACGTAGCTTAACTTGGTGGAGCTTAGGTTCCTATAGTGACTTAAGGAGGGAAATTAATGCATCTGCACACACTTGGATTTTTTGAATACTGATGGTTGGATTAGTTAGTGGTTTTGATCCTTTGGTCGAGTATTCGGCTTGTTTGGCCTAGTGTGAAGGTTGGGACCAGAGATTCTGGGTTCGTGATTCCAATTTTTCATTGAAATGCTTTGGAGCATTTCCCCAGCTAAGTCACCATTTGTTGTGCAAATTTTGTACACACGCCTTGCCAAAGGCAGATAACCCCTTTTTTTGCTTTTGCCTTGCTCCTACTGGCTTGGTCCATTCTCGATTGCTTCACTTCTTCCTTCATTTTTTGACTTTGGGGACAAGTTTCCTATGGATTTGGGATGTTTCCATGATGCCTAAGTGAAATTTCAAGGTTTCGTTGAGTTTTGAGAAGTTGTGAAAATTTCACTGTAGGTTTTCGTGTGTGGGTTTTCGTGTGTGGGTTTCCGTTCGTGGGTTTTCATGTGTGGATTTTTGTTCGCGGGTTTCCGTGTGCAGGTCGCCGTCCACAAGTTTTTGTGTGTGGAAAGCCGGTTTTTACGACTTTGGACCCTCCGGCTTCTACCTTCCAAATTTCTACATTTCAAAAGAAGGGTACAAACTTTAAGTTTTCAACATCTAGGGCCCATAAAATGGATGTCTCCATAATTCTAAAGGGGTTTGAGCCAAATTTTCTAAGTGTTTAAACTTTGCGGGAATTTCACTGTGGGAGGCATTTGCAGGTTTTCATTTGCGAAAGTCCGTTTGTGAAATGTTGTTTTAACGATGCCAAACCCTACGACTTTTGTGTTCCAAATTTCCACATTTTTTAAAATGAGTCAAATCTTAAGGAAATATGTCTAAACACTCTTTCTACCCCTTTTCCCACGTGCTAAAATCAAAAAATTTAAATTTACTAAGTTTTGTGGCTTTGCTAAAATTTCACTACAGGTTGCTATGTACGGGTTGCCGTCCGCGGGTTTCCATGTGCAGGTTACTATCTGCTGGTTTCCATGTGTGGGTTGCCATCCATGGGTTTCCGTTCGTGAGTTTCCATGTGCAGGTCGCCATGTGTGGGTTTCTATGTGTGGAATGCCATTTTTTTATAGCTCTGAACCCTCTAGCTTCGGCCTTCCAAATTTTTGCATTTTTTGAAAGGGGTCAAATCATTGAGGAATAGGTCTAGGAACCCTTCTAATGCATCTTTCATGTGCTTAATTTGAAAAAACTCAAAATTTCTAAGAGTTGTGGCTTTGAGGAAGTTTACATGTGGGTGGCTGTCATTTCACTACTAATCTTTGCTGGAAAATCTCACACGTCCTCCTGCCACGCGTACCCCAGGTCCACCTTCTTTGCTATCAGTCCTAAAACATGCAAGTCACAAGCTTTTGAGAAAATCACTCCGACGGGTCCACCCATGTGGGCTGTTGCGGTTGAAAATCTGCCCTGTTAAAGGTGTTCCTTAATGACGAGTGCTTACACTACAACAAATCCCTGTGATTAGCTCCCTTTTTGCTCTGTTTTTGCTTCCACCCACTATTTTAATGTATTTTTCTCCAATTTTTTGGAAAAGTCAATGCTATTTTTTGGGATGGCTCTATTTTTGGCATTTTTTGCACGAGCCAAAACAAGCAGGCACTAATTCAGGCACAAATTAGCGCTAAAATTAGTGCCAAGATTAGTGCCAAAATTAACGCCTAGTGTAGCACCTATATTAACGCCTAAACTAATGCCAAGATTAGAACCGAAATTAACGCCTACGGTAATGCCCATATTAGAGCCTAAATTAGTAACCAAATTACCATCTACATTAGCACCCATATTAGCGGCTGATGTAACGCCTACTTTAGCACCTTCTTTAGAACTTGTTTTAGCGCCTTATTTAGTGCCTAATTTAGCACCTTTATTATTCTGATCTAGTAGGGATTAATGGTGTTAGAACAAA
>VDFB02001259.1:0-11213 GCA_007258455.2 Sequoia sempervirens
CATTGCATAGATAAGTAGGTATATTCTCATGAAAGGTTAGAAAGATGAAGTCATTCAAGAAACTAGTATTTCCTTGAAATACATACAAATCTATAGCCAAGAATACAAACAACATTAACCAAAACAAATAAAATATTGATCAAAAAGTTATTTAAAATATTGTTCTCAAGTTGAGTGACCGGAATCCTAAAGGATGCTTCTAATAACTATGATCAGTGCCATTATCTATGGGCTAGGAGTTGACATAAATTAAAATGCAAGGTACATTTAATCCTAAACACAAATGTTCTTAGTGAAATTACTTTGAAATTCACCCATCTATAATCAAAGCCTAAGAATACTTATCAAATCCAATTGTTCTGCACATGAATTTACAATAAGATCTAAGCATTTTAACTAATTATTTAAACCATAGCAAAAATCAAAGCCTATACCAAAGCTTAACAACAATGAAAATTGATGAAATGATATTTGATTAGCATTTTCATTAATAACTCGACTACATATTAAATTGGAGAGACTATAGAATCAAAAAAATTGCAATTATCATTCTGATATGCTCAAAAACCATACATTTAACAAAATTTACTATCTACACTCAAAGTGTTAGATAAAGACTCCTAACATATTCACTCTGTGTTCTGTAATTACAATATTCAACTCCAAAATTCAACAAAATACCTCCACAAATGGTCATAAATTCTCTTTTATAGAATAAGGGAGAAAAAATAAGCTTAAGACAAAGTGTACACATGTCACATTCTAACTGAACCATATAAGACGAATTCCCTAATTCAGTTATATTTAAATTTTTGATCAGAGGGAATACATATGAGACAAAGATCATTTTCATTTGTTGTGTGGAGCAACCTCACCTTCAAAAATACACATGTTGGAAAGAATAATCTTCAAGTTGTTGTAGCACATCCATCCTACTTGGCAAGATGACGAAATTCCAAAGGCAGGAAAAGTAAACCAAAATTTCCATTCAGCATCCACATTAGCAATCAATATTTACCTATAGCACCTTTAGCTAGGATACACATATTTTATACATTGTAATCTTCAAGGCTAGACCTATACAATACTTTACCAAGTATATGGGTATGTGCAAGATCATCATGGAAAAAATAGGCCCTTAAGTGGCAAAAAATTCAGAAAAATCAGAGTTAGGAAACTTGACGTAAAAATTTGAATAAGTTATCTATATTATTTCAAAAATATGTAAGAATAGAATCTGTAGCAAATTGAATATAGTTTCTAAACTACTAGGTTTTTTTTTTTTAAATCTATTGGGTGAAAATTTGAAATTTCAATGTAGTGGTAGTCAAAGTTCAGGGAAAAAATAAGAAGTAGGTGTCTGTCTGACCACCCAAACCACAATAAAATGATAATATTTTTTTATAATATTTTAGATACAAGTAGAATCCCCTGATGTGATACATATTTTTTGTAATTTTTTTCCAAGTAAATAATTAATTATGAATTTTTTATTACAACTTTTTTAAAAATATAAAAACTCATATGTCTGACCACCTTAACTTGGTCAAAACTTCATCAAATTCATTTTTTTCTTTTTTAATCCTATAGTATGTGAAGCATGGAATGTGACGCATGTTTTGGATTCAAAAAATGTGATACCATTTGAAATCTATAGATTTTTTTCAATCAGCCTGTCAATCCGGACTTTAGTCATAATTTGAATAGAAAGTGAATAATAATTACTTATTAAATTCAAAGTAAAGCATAATTTATATCGGTGGACAGCTTAGAATCTCCTTTAAAACCCCTTTTTGTTTCATCAATTTTGGGTAAAAAGATAGTCGTCAGCCACATACCCATCATATTGCCACTTTTTGGCCCATCATGATCCTGCACATACCCATATGTGTTCCATTTTGGATTCACTAGTCCAATCCAACCATGAATAACCTCTTCCATTTGTCATACACCTCTTCAGATGACCAATCAAAATGAACAATTTCATCCATCTTCTTTCTGTAAGGAGCATATTTTTTCATCATTGAATTAGCTTCCATGTCAAATTCTTTGAGAAACCTAATAATAAAAGATATCTTCTCCAAAGTATCTTTAATTATGTCTATATTAACATCCTGGCAGATTAATTTTTCCTGAGTAACAATTGTAGCATCCACCTAGTTCTTCCACATCTGCAAAGATCTCACTTCATCACGGGCTAGCAAAATATAAAGCAACAATGTCAATTCAGTCTAATCATACTTGATTCTTAACTTTTTATTTTATGCTCTAATGGAGCAACATACCCATGGAATGGTTGTTCCCTAACATCATAGAAAAACTTGTAGGTCAGGATTACTTTTGGAGGGTTGTCCCCTCATTTCTTAGCACCAACTGCCATTAGCTTCAAATCACTAACTCTAGGAATCCATTTATCTAAGAGTGGGGTTACTAATTCTCCACCCCTTTGAGACATCTTCATTGCTTTCAGCATCAAAGATTAATTAGCATGGACACTATTTAAATTACATTGAATTTTCCTATTGAGGTGCCTCAAGACAGTGTGGACAATTTTTGAATTGTTCTTATTCATCATGACATGCATTTCCTCAATCAATTTCTTATTCTTCTCAACTTGTTGAAGCAATTGTTCTTTTGTGGGTTTATCTGATGGAGTTGCCTCTGATGTACTCAACTTCTCAACTACAATAGGCTAATGACTCATGTTGTAAGGAACAATTGACAAAGACTATTCAGGTGGATGAGATTGAGGTTGAGCTATAGGAGGAGCGGGAGCAATATGGCTTGAAATAGCCTATCCTTGAGACTGCAATGTTTCCACTTGCTTCCAAATTCAAGCTTAAATACTTTTTGTTGACTCTTATTATATTCATCAAGAATATCATGATATTTTATTCTAAATGTATCCCTATCATTAGTGAGGTGCTCAATTGTTTCTTTTGTAAATCTAGCAACATTTATTGTCATATCAATAGCTTCTAATGTTGGACTATTTGTAACTCTTTTTACAATCAGGCTGCCAGTAAAGCCTGATACCTTTGCAACTTTGGGTTTCCTTGAACTGAGAGACATTGACCATATTGTTAGAGCATCTCATTCATGGTTGATTGCAGATCCCTACATTTCCAACCTGGCTTCTTTAGTTTTAAATATTTATTTATTATCCCTCCTTATTGTATCCAATACCATTTCATCAACAATATCCCATTTAGGAAATAAAAATACACCACCTTTTTCGTACAAGTTCTCTTCCTTGCTCAGGTGTAATATCCTTAAACTGTTTTCTCATCTCTTGCCTCACATTAGCTTGAACAACATTTTCAGGAAACTCGAGATGTATACTTCTCTCAACAACAACCCTCTTTGCATACTCTCCAACCTTTGCTCTCCATATAAAATCCCTAAAAGCTTGTGTTTTAATAAATCATTCATCCTCCATAAACTCTTTGCAAGATTCCTTTCTCATGTGATCAATATTTCTTACACCACTTAATTTAGCTTTTCCCAGTCTCAAGATACTTGTCCCAGAGCTTGATGCAACTTCTCTCAGATGAGAAGGCATCCTTTGCTACATACCTTCAGACATTATTACAATATCATCTATATCATTGTCAAGGTAATCAACTACCATGCTCGTTTCAACCCTTTGTTTCTTGATTGGTGGTAGCTTTGAGGAAGGACTTCTTGGAGGAGAGTCAATATCAATTATATCAGGAACATATCACTTAGGAGGTAACGAAGTTGATTTATTTGGAGAAACTAGTCTTTAATCCTTTGATACAATAGGGGTTGGCTCTATTTTCTCCTTAATTATCTCCTTCTTCCTAGTATAGACATTAAAATTATTAGGTGCCTAGAAGGAAGGCCTTTTCTCCAATGGCACAGATGGTCCTTCTTTTATTGCCAAGGTTTTTCCCTTACCTTTGACAACCTCTTCTCTTCTCAAGACACCAACAACACTTTCAAAATTTTCTAATACATAATTTACCTTGTTCCATTCTCCTTCGATGATGGGAAGAGGATCATAACTTGCCTCTAAATTTTGAATATTGGTCACCATCTTGTCATAATCAATGTACATTACTTTTCTTTCATCGTAAAACTAGAAATCAAGAATGTTTCTGATAACATCCTCAAGGTAGTAGAAGTTATAAAAAATCACCCACAATGACTTCTTTCTTTTTAATTCATGGATGAATCTTTCTAGGTCATGGTTTGTAAGGTGAGATGATGCTAACTTGTAGGGCTTGAGGACTTCCATCAAAGGATTAATCAACAAAAAAATACAAATATAGTGTACTTAGGGAAGAATGAACCCTTCTTCCTTTTTGGAAAATGGCACTCCTAGGTTCTAGCCAACTGTCTCATGAATTCTATGAATCCCATTTTAAGGGGCACGTCCCTTGGTAACTCAAAAGGATAGGTAGAAGTCCCATATACCCTGAATATAGTTCTATCTGGGTATACAATGATATCCCCTCAAATATGGGTTATATTCAGCTTGGGCCTCCTCTCCATAGGTCTTAGAAAGTCATGAATCCCTTTTGGAATAATTGGTAGATCAAGAACTAACATTCTCATGAGCTTAGATGCAAAGACATTATGATAGACCATATAATCATACTTCTGGTCATCCATATCCATAATTTGGGTCCAACACTGGATAGGAAGCTCAACATTACCCTTCACCTTCTTCAAGGACATGTCTTCCCCAAAATACTTCTCTTGGTTATACAAAATCATATGCATTAAAAGATAATACCACCATAATTTTACCCAATGCTTTCTTCCCTTGAGATAAACTAGGCACTTATGCATGTTCTCTACTAGGTAAGTGGCATAATCATACACCACATTAAATGATGCATACTTAGTATGGTTGGCCATGTATAAATATTCAACTTGTATAGTCTCAGATGCATCAAAACCAATAATATAATACAAAGAACAAACAATTTTCCTAAAGTAATGGGTAAAGTAATTTAGAAAAAAAAGTTCTTTCTCATCTTTTTCAATCGTAATTTGCTTCATATTCTTCATAGTTCTAGTAGAAGCACAATGCATAGGCAACAATGCAATTTGGAAGACAACTTTGATGTTCTCATATTATTTTTTGAAAGTCTCCAGGTCAATGGGCATCATACCCTAGCTCCATCCATGTAGTTTGAAAACTTTTGTAATCTCTTCCTTGGTAATCCTGACAACTTCAGTATCATTATAAGCCCTTATTATTCTAGACACAAGATCATATCTGGCTATGATATCTTTGAGAAAATCCACATCCATATATACATTTGGGACCACTGGCTTCCCCATACCATATCTCCAAGTATGGAAAATGGGGTATTCACAATTCCTATTCCCAAACCAATTTCTAAACATTTTCCAACTAGTATAATGTAGTTTGGCATCTTAGATCTAAACCTACCTGTCTTGTAACCCTTCATAAACCTTATGACCATTGTACATCTTGGCTCCTTTTCTCTTCTTGTTAGTTGAGGGTTTCAATTGGTCAAAAATATCATTAGAGAGAAACCTATTTGGGGTTTTAGATTTAGGATTTTGGGGACCATGGATGTCTAGGTAGGTTTGCAATAAAATAGGGTTCTAACAAAAAAAACTCAAAAACTTATTCCCTTACAGAGCATCTTAGGGTACAAACGCAAGACACAAACTTGAACAAAATCAGCTGACGAGAAAAAATTTATACACAACTTTAATGCAACAAAGAAATTAAAGCATGTAGGTTAAAGTAATTGGAAGAAAACATTCTCAATCCAGCCCTAACTTGTGATATTTCAAATAAAGCATAAAGTTCAGTTTTAATTCTACTCACAACTTTTTTACATTTTTAGGAACCCTAATTTGTGCATGCTCCATCTCGAACACTTTGATCAACTTTTAGGTTGCTCTGTGCCAATTCATAGATTTCAATAGGAGATTGAAATTTTTCATATTTTTATGACCCAATTTCAATAGCTGCTTGTTTCCTTTTAGCCATTATTGCTCACTCACACGAAGAAAAATTGCTCAAATGCTTGCATGCTCAATTTCAAATAACAACCATTGATTTCATTTTAAGATGGCACCATGAGTGACTCAGATTGAGTCAAAACAGTTTGAATTCACTTTGTAATACCTCACCAACTCATCATATAATAGGAGAGTGGATATGTGCAGGATCATCATGGAAAAAATAGGCCCTTAAGTGGCAAAAAAATAGAAAAATCAGAGTTAGGGAATTTGACGTAAAAATTTGAAAAAGTTATCTATACTATTTTAAAAATATGTAAGAATAGAATTTGTAGCAAATTTAATGTAGTTTCTAAACTACTAGGTTTGTTTAAAAAATTAAAAAATTCTATTTGGTAAAAATTTGAAATTTCAATGCAATAGTACTTAAATTTCAATGAAAAAATAATAAGTAGGTGTCTGTCTAACCACCCTAACACAATAATTTAATGATAACTATTTTTTATAATATTTTATATATATGTAGAGGACTCATGTCCTTATGTGATGGATATTTTGCAATTTTTTCCAAGTAAATGGTAATTATGATTTTTGTACAACTTTTAAAAATATGAAAAGCTTGTATGTCGACCACCTTAATAGTCAAAACTGTGAGATTCAAACTCTCCTTTGTCCTATAGTATGTGAAGCAGAATGTGATGCATGTTTTGGGATTCAAAATGTGATACTATTTGAAAGCTATAGATGTTTTCAATGGTCTATCAATTAGAATTTGATCATAATTTGAATAGAAAATGAATAATAATTACTTATTAAGTGAAATGAAATCATAATTTATGGTGGAAATCACGAAGTCTTTCTACAAAATACTTCGTTTCATCAATTTTGGGTTAAAAATGTATTGACTACATACCCATCATATTGCCACTTTTTGGCCCATCATGATCCTACACATACCTGAGTGCTAATTGGAAACCCCATCCTCTCTTTTCATGGGATCCACTTCATTTTCCATTGGATGGAATAGTACATGTGTCATCATTTTTTGGACCCCACACATCTTCCAATGAGCATTATATTAATTCTATGAGGTGTGCAATAGATGGCTAAGATTTTTCCTTGCTTTTAGCACCATTACATCTTTCTTGGGAAACACTCTTCAACCCCTACGTGGTGTGTGATAGATGATCAAGATCTTGCCTTCAGATTGGATGGATGGTATTCTTTGCATGTGCCAACAAGGTTGGTTTTTAAAATGGAGCCAACACTAGGCCAGCGGGTTTTGACGCTCAAGGTGGACACTTTATAAATGTGACTTTCGAATATTTTTCAACTTTACTTATACATTATTTAAATGATGCAAAACTAGGTTACTGATAGACCTAAGTCAAAGAGGCCGGTAAAAGGATGTTTGCAATAGCCTAAGATATAGCTTGAATGACTAGCTATTGGGTAGAGCAAGTCAACTTGAAATTAAAATACTAAAGCCTTAAAACATGAAGAACATGAAATCAAGGATGAAGAGCTAAAACCCTAGACCTTACCGGTGGAAATACATGTGACATGCCATTGCCAAGCAAAGAATGAGCTCAAAATCTCAAAAAAACTAGGAGCTCCATCAGGGAGAAGGTTGAAAATAAACCTAAGAAAGTGTGGCAAGAAATAGAATAGAGTTCCACTCAATCTATGATTGTGCAAATTTCACTACATGCAAATAAACAATTTTTGTGGATAATTGATAGTGGCTACTCCAACCATATGACTAGAGATAAAAGAAAATTCTTTAAACTCAAGAAGTGTAAAAAAGGACCAATAAGCTTAGATGATAATAAATCTATCATGATTTGTGGTAAAGGAATCTTGAGCTTAGATGGGAAGAATAAGACAAAATATTTTCTTTATGTTGAAGGGTTGAAACATAACCTTCTAAGTATTAACCAAATGTGTGACAATTAGTACAAGGTTACATTTATCTTTGAAGGATACAAGATAAGAAATAATGGTAAGAAAATTGCACAAGGACTAAGGATTGATAGAAATCTATACAACCTTTGTGAACTAAAAGGTCAAAATTTTCTAATAAGTCAAGCATATGAGGGTTGGTTGTGGCATAGAAGACTGGAACATGTCAATTTTGACAATTTGGTCAAAATAAGCTCAATAGGGCTAATAAGAAACTTGAAAAAAAAAAAAAGTCTACAAACACTACCTATAAAGGATGCCAGCAAGGAAATAAAACAAGGCTTAAGTTTCCAACAAAGGATTATTCAAGTTCCAAAAACCCTTACAAATACATATTGATCTATGTGGTCCTATAATGACAAGAGGGTTGCAAGGTGAGAGATATTTCATGCTTCTGATTGATGGTTATACTAGAATGGCATTGATAACCTTTGTAAAGGAGAAGGATGAAGTATTAGAGAAGTTTAAGATATTCAATAAGCTTGTTAAGAAGGAAAATGGTAGGAGAATAAAATTCTTAAGATCAAATAGAGGAGGAAAGTTCACATCAAGTGAATTCAGTAGGTATGGTGAAGACCATAAAATCAAGAGGCGATATTCTACACCAATAAATCCACAACAAAATGGAGTTGTAGAAAGAAGAAATATAATAGTTAAAGATATGGAAAGAGAAATATTAAGTGAGGCCAAGTTGATAGATACTTTTTGGAAAGAAGTAATTCACACTCTAGTATACTTTCAGAACATAAATATTATAAGAGAAAAGAGTGGCAATACTCCATATGAACTATGGTATGGTAGAGCCGGATCTATCAAGACTTTCAAAGTATTTCCTAGAAAATGCTACATAAAAAGAGAAGATGAAAATTTTGGAGGTTTTTATCTCAGGTATGATGAAGGCATATTTTCACATACTCTACCCAAAGCAAGGATTATAAATGTTACAAGATGTTGCACAAGATGGTGGAAAGAATCAATGTTAAGATTGATGAGGACTTAAACTAGCTAAAGCCCAACAGGAGCAACTTTGAGATTGACTCAAAAGATGAAGATGTTGTTAATGAAGAAAGTGAGGAAGAAGGATGTGAACATAAGAATGAGTAAGCACCCACAAAATATGTGTAGAAGGATCATTCAGTAGATCAAATAATTGCTAACAAAAAAGGAGTGTTTACTAAGAGAATACTTGCAAAGAATAAAGAATAAGTTAACTTTTCCCTCTTGTTATAGTTTGAGCCAAAAATATTCTCAGAAGATAACAATGATGAGAGTTAGATAAAGGTAATGGATGGAGAGTTAAAACAAATTCAAAAGAAAAAATCATGGGAGTTGGTTCCTAGACCCCCAAGAAAAAGTGTCATTAGTGCAAAATGGGTGTTTAGAAAGAAGTTGAATGAAGATGGAGTTGTAGTGAGAAATAAGGCAAGATTAGTGTGCAAGTGGTATGCACAAGTTGAATGTATTGAATTTCAAGAAAAAATTGCACCTATGGCAAGATTAGAAGAAATGAAAAATTTTCTTGCATTTTGAATGTATAAAGGATTTAAATTACATCGAATGGATCTTAATTTTGCATTCCTTAATGGAAACATAGAAGAGGAAGTCTACAAAGAACAACACAAATAATTTCAGCTATCAGAGGATGATGATTATGTTTGTAGGTTAAGGAAAGCATTATATGATCTTAAACAAGCACCAAGAGTATGGTATTCCAGGTTAGACCAGTACTTGCAACAACAAGGAGTCAATAAAGGATGTGTTGATAGTAATTTGTGTTTCAAATTAGAATGCGAGCACATGATTATTATTGTTTTATATGTAGATGGCATCATTTTGGTGGTAGCAATGATGGAATGTGTAAGATATTTGGTACACATATGCAAGGTGAATTGGAGATGCCAATGTTATAGGATTTGTTATTTTTCCTTGGATTACAAATTATACAAACTAAGAATGGGATATTTATATCTCAAACCAAGTATGCTAAGTAAATGCTTACGAAATTTGGCATTGAAGATAGTAGACTAGTGAGTACCCCCATGATAACTAGTTGTAAGTTAAGTAAATCAGATGAATCATGAGATGTAGATCAAAAAATATATAGGTCAATGATTGGAAGCTTTCTATACTTAACTGAATCAAGCCTGAATATTATGCAAGCAACGTGTTTAATTGCAAGGTTTCAACCTACAACAAAGGAGTGTCATGTCAATTTAGTAAAAAAAATATTTATATATATCAAAAGTATTGTTGACTATGGGTTCTGGTATCCCAAGATCAAGTATTTTTCTTTAACAACACATACAGATGTTGATTTGGAAATAAGTATAGATGATATGTAAAGCACCAATTGAGGATCATTCTTCTTTGGAAATAAATTGGTTTCCTATATGAGCAAGAAGAAAGAATCAGTCACTCTATCCACTACAGAAGTGGAGTATACCAAAAAAAAACTCACTTGGGTTAGGAAATAAAGCCTCCAGTCAAATAAATACAAATGAAACTACCCAAAAAGACCCTCATGGAAGCCACAATGAAGAAAATATGTTGGAGGCACAGTCATGTTCATGACCATCGTAAAGAAAAAAATACACAAAATTTCCTTTATTTCTTCCACAAAAGAAATGGAGGACACTAAAAATGTGAAGAAATATGATCATGGTCATGACCATCATTACAAAATACATAGAAGTTCCCTTATTTTCTTCTATAGGAAGCATATTTTCCAAAAAAATAGAGAAGGATTCAATGAAGAATGGTTTTCCTTGGCTTGCTGAAAGACCATGGGGGTTTCCCATTTTCTTCTTCCAAATGACTAAATTAAATCTTTTCCATGGTGTTTAGAGACACAAAGATTCTCCATTATTTCCCTCAATACAAAAAAATGTCAAAAGGAGTTACAAAGTAGAAAAAATGCATCAAAAATGGAATATGGTTGGGGCCAAAACTCAAAAAAGATTTTGAAAATCCCTTTTTGCATGCATATTATATTCTAAATAATTACTAAGTACAAATTTAATATTTCCTTAATATTTGTCTTATAAATTCGCTATGGTGAAGACATAGCATGCTTGTAACGAGAGTGAACTAAAGATCAAATTATGCAAATCATGAAGGTGGAGAGTTGAGTCTCTTTTTAATTAACTAATCATGCAGAGATGGAGCAAATCGTGGAGATTTTTGAGACATAACTTTATTTTTGCATCAATTTTGAGGGTCTTTTGATCATGCACATTGAGGAAAGGATTTTGCAACATTTTGAGTTTAGTTTTCTTCAG
>VDFB02001260.1:0-21017 GCA_007258455.2 Sequoia sempervirens
TTGGTATCTAGCAGTGAGAAGCAATTTTTGTGGTATTCTATTTCATCAGTTCTGCAACTTCTTTCAGATTCTTTGGTTGTGATTGGTGGTGACTTTAATGCAGTTTTGGATGATTCTAAAAAGATGGGAGGTATAATATTGAATAAAAGAGTAATGGGCGACTTCAAAAAATTTTTTTGTGGAAATAACCTATATGACTGTAAACCACTGAATGGATCCTTCACCTGAACCAGCAAAAGGAAGGATTTCTATCAAATTGTTGATTGTTTGGATCGCTTTTTACTCTTTTCTTCCTGGTTGGATTTGGATTTAGATACATGTTCTACCATTCATGGTCTCCCTAGATCTAAGCACTTCCCTTTGTCTTTCAATATCATTGAAAATAGAGTTGCTAATAAGATTACCTTCAAGTTTGAACAAATGTGGTTCAAGGATTCTTCCTTCATCCCTTTTATCAAATTCTGGTGGCAAAATGCTCCCTTCTTTTCTGTGTCTTAGATGTTTTAGATGGCTAAAAACCTAAAGTTTCTAAAAGGGAAAATAAAAATGTGGAATTTGTAGCATTTTAAAAATATATTCATGGAAAAAATAAGACTTCAAAATGAAATTGAATCTTTAAATGATTTTTTTATCTTAAATGGTCTGAATTCAACATCTTATGTTCTTCAAAAATCTCTAACTTCACAACTTGATGAAGTTCTTCATAGAGAAGAATGCTATTGGAGACAAAATTCTTGTGACACATGGCTTGCAGAAAGTGATAGAAACACCAAATTTTTCCATGCTTCTACAAAAATTAAGAGGCGAGGTAGAATTTCTTCAATAACAAGCATGGATGGAACACACTTAGAAGATGATAGCAAAATTGCAAAAGAAGCTATATTCTATTTCAGAAATCTACTAACTGTTGAACCTATTTCAATTAATAATTTTATGTTTGAGGCTATTCCCTCAGTGGTATCCTGTAATGACAATGTTATGCTAATGGCCCCTTTCTCCATTGAGGAAGTCAAAACAGTTGTTTTTTATTTATCTCCTGACAAATCTCTAGGCCCTAATGGATTTACTGCCAATTTATTTCAAAAATGTTGGGAAATCATTAGTTTTGATGTTTGGCGAGCACTTGAAGAAGCTAGATGCAATAGATCTATCCTTAAGAAATTAATAATACTTTCATTGCTATTATACCAAAAGTGGATTCTCCAAGCACCTTTTCTGATTTCAAACCCATTTCTTTGTGTAACACCATCTATAAAAATTTTACTAAAGAAATTTCTATCCACCTTGCAAAGATCATTCCACATGTCATTTCAGAGGAACAAGGTGGTTTTGTACTAGGGAAAGATACCACCGAAGTTGACATTGTAGCCCATGAAATATAGCACTCCATTAAGTCACACAAAATACCAGCCATGATTCTGAAATTGGATATGATGAAGGCTTATGATAGGGTTAATTGGAATTTCATGTTGGTTGTTTTACGTAGATTAGTTTTTCTAGAAAAATGGGTCAAATGGATTTTCTCTTGCATCTCCACTACAAGATTTTCATTTTTTCTTAACAGCTCTTCCTGTGGTTTTTTCCTTTCAACCAGAGGTATCAGATAGGGCGACCCATTATATTCTTTTCTCTTCATTCTTATGACTAGAGGATTAAGCAGATCAATAAGAAGGGTAAATGCTTTAGGAGCTTGGAAAGGTATCCTAATCCCAAATACACAAGAAGCTCAAACTCATGGTCGCTTTGTTGATGACATTTTATTACTTGGGCATGCTTCTATACCTAAAACTAAGGTAATAAAAAATATCATTACTAATTTTTCATCAGCCTCGCATCAAAAAATTAATCCCTCTAAATCAAAAATCTTTTTATTCAATGTACCATATTTCATTCAAAAAAGACTAATAAAATTCTAGGGGTATTTTGTGGGTTCCTTGCCTTGCTCCTATCTTGGTATACCATTCTTCTCTGGAAATAATCTTCATGCTTTTTGGGAAAGAATCTGCAAATTGATATCAGATAGAATATCCCTTTGGAAACATAAATGGTGAAGTCTGTTCTTAATGCAATTCCTATCTACATAATTTCTATTTTAGAGGCCCCCTGTTATGCCTTAAACATGTTGAAATCTATCTTACGCTCCTTTTTGTGGAATGACAATGTTCGGGGCAAAGAAAAAATACCTCTCATAGCTTGGGATAAGGTCTATTTACCAAAAGATCTTGGCAGAGCTGGAATAAGAAATCTCAAACTTCAAAATTCTGCCCTAGGTGCAAAGCTTACTTGGAAACTATATCAAAACCCACAATCAAGATAGGGGAAATTAATTTTCTCAAAATACCTTCATTCACTTCCTCGAGAATCATTGTTTAGGGCCTCTTCATTACCAAAAGGCTTGGCAATCTAGAATTTCCTATCTTCATGTAGGTCAGTCATCCTCCCTCACCTTTCATGAATGATCCATAATGGTAAAAAAGATAAATTCTTGGAGGATAGGTGGAATGGATATCATGTTCTTTCTTCTTTTACTGATTTGGGGAATCCAAAGGAGCTCTTAAGAAATATATGGGGTCCTCTTGTTGTTGATTACTTTAATGTTGAATAGATTGACTCGATTCAAAGAATTTCTTGGAAATCTGTAGATAATTTAAATATTTTTCCATCTATTAGAGAAGCTTACAAGAAGGACATGGACAAAAGGTTCATTATCCTCGCACCTAAGGATGATGTCCTAATTTGGACCAAATCAAAATTAGGGGATTACTCTATCAAAGAAGGGTACAATTCTCTTTTGGATTCATTAAACAAATTAGACCTTTTGCATGTTCTCTTTTGGGATGATGCTTGTCTTCCTAAAGTGGGTGCTTTTTCTTGGATTGCAGTCAATGGTAGGGCTTTAACTGCTAAGAGGCTAGATAGGTTGGGTCTCGTGATTGCTTTTCCATGTATTTTCTGTGGTTATTTTTTAGAAACCGTGGATCATCTTTTCCTGCACTGTCCTTTTGCAAAACACTAATGGTATTGGATTTTGTAAAACTAGGTTGTTTTTCCATGGTGTTCCCCACTTTATCTATTCAATTTCAATCCCGACCTTTAATTCATTCTACTTCCTTTTTCCATTGCCTATGGATTGCCACACCATCTTTAGTTTTATGGTGCATCTGGAATGAAAGAAATAGCATTATTTTTAGATGCAAGTGCTCTACTATTGAGGATGTACTTATCAAATTAGAATCCTCAATTTCAGAAGTGGTCATATCTTTCATCTTCAAGAATATTGAATCTTTAAAATCTTTCTCTAATTGGGATGGATTCATAATCAAGAATTGGCCCCTTATCAAACATTACCCTTCCATGGATCTTTTTCTAATAAAGTTGATAAGATATTGGCTTGCAAAGAGGCCAAATTGATACCTCCCCCAATGAATTGTTTCAAACTAAACTATGATGGGTCTTCAAGGGCTAACCCTAGAAAATATAGGGCCGGTATAGTTATAAGAGATTCAGATGCTAAAATTGTTAAAGCAACTAGTAAGATGTTACCGGTGGGAACAAATAACATGGCTGAACTTGAAGCCCTTAGTATGGGCTTGGATCTTGCAAGGTCCCTTCAAATCAACTCTTTATTAATAGAAGGTGATTCCATGGTTGTTTTTCATGTTGTTTCACAGAAAAAAAATTATGTTTTGTAGCTCCAATATTTATTAGACAAGTTGTAAATTCAATTAAAATGATTCAATGCATTCTCAATATCCCATTGTTACAGGGAAGAAAATACCTATGCTAATTTTTTAGCAAATAAAGATATTAATGAGGAATTATCTCTTATAGTTTTTAAGAAGGATGATCTCCCTCTAAATATATGAGATCTCAAAGTGGGGCCCTTTTTTGGCATATTTCTTGATCTGAGCTCCTGGTTGTTGTTGCAAAGGTAAATTCACATCTTCACCCTCAGTGAATGGGGTTTTTGTTCGACCTTTTTCAATGATGAAGTAATTCTAGTCGTTGCTCAGATTTTAAATCATTTTTTCCTTTTGTGTTTGTCAAATTGGTCTGGTTGCAACCCTATCACCACTTTTGTTTTGGTATCATTTCCTTATTATTGGTTTGTTAAAATTTTCATTGCTGTCTTGATGAAGTTTAATCGGTGATTTAATGGTGATCTTTGATATTGTTGTGTTACCATGTTTTTGATTGAGCTCGACTTCCAGGAGTAAGTTGATGTCTAAGGGGAGGAGGATGTAATGCCCCTCCGTGTCGGTTGTTTTGGACTTGTGTGTGAGTTTTTGTGTGTGCTTCAGTGATTACTATATTATTTGATTGTGTGGAAAATATAATATGTTAGTAATCATGTTTAAATAATTAATTAAATCATAAGTGATTTGTAAAGTTATTTAAAATATGATTCGAAATTAAAATAATAATCAATTAAATTAAATCAAATGATTTAGAACCAATGATCAAATTAAACTAATTCGTTAAAAGTAAAAGTGATATTATTAGATAAATTGATTTTAATTGTTGAAATGATAACAAATAAAACAAATAAAAAAGATCAATCTTTTGTGATTAAAATGTGATTAAATTTCATTTTGGAGAAGTGACTTTGGTATTCACCGGAAGAGGAAAAAGGGAAGGTGAATAGTTTATTGCTAACTAAATAAATAATAGCTATATTCAGATTTGTGAAAAAAAAAAGGACTACGCCTCTTTCAGGCCTAAAACAAATTGGCAAAAATAAGGACTTGTCTTTTAAGAGGATTTTGGGATGCATAAAGAGGATGGAGGTGGGAAATTAGTTAGGAAGAGGTGGAGGCGGGGAAGGAATTCCAGGGATCTTTGCTGTTGTAGTGATTTGGAGTCATATGGGTCGTAGCAGGCAGTGTTCTTAATATAAGTAATTCAAAACTTTTGAAACACGTCTTTAAAACAACAACACCCTCCTTCTGCTCTGGGTTTGAAGGCTGATCCAGGGATGCCATCTTCACATGCGCAGAGCATGGGGTATCTTACTTTGTATGCTGCTTTATCTTGTAAGTATTCCACAAAAGCTTATATTTACATATAGAGTTCATTTAGTTTGTAATGATATTATAGGTTCTAGCCATTAAGATTTAATTCTTTTCCTGGAAATAATGATTTCATGAGATTGGAAAAACTAGATTCGGAGTATAAGAAGAAAAAAAAAGGGTAGTTTCAAGCCCATTGTCGCCCGAGATAAGGAAGAGCTTCATATCATTGAGTTCGATTTATGTTCAAGCACCAGATGAGCTTGAATGTTTCGCTTATTTTGATGAGAAAGACTTTTCCTCATGGACCATTAATTCCATGATCACGGACAAACGCTTCATCGTGGCTCCTCCGAAAGAGTCTATCTGCATAATCTTCCTCAATAATATCGCCAGACCTCGGGCTTACACCCGGCTTCTCCCGCTTTCTCCTCAAGTCACATTTTCACCTCACCTTTTCTTCCTTCTTTTTTCCATTATTGTATGGATAACATTTGAGATTTGATAATAATGCGATGGCTTAAGAGCTTCCAATTTCCAATTATCTTCACTTTCGTTATACTTCTGGCAACCCGTCACGTACTTAACACTTGAACATGGTAGGGTGTATAGATTTAAATAAAATCTCTGATTTTATTATCAAATCCCAAATGTTATCCACAAGACTAAAGGAAAATGGCTTCTCACGTTTTTGCAACCGTAACCATCTCAAACTTGGAGGAAGCTTGGTTCGTGTGTCTTCTCTGATGTCGTCAATGAGCAGATTGTTCAAGTGAAGAAATTGAGGACCAATGAGCAGATTATTTAATTCTCTTGGTCTCAAGACAATGCTTCAACTTTGCCAATTACCTCCGTTCAGTTGAAGCTGAGAGAAATTGATGTTATTGGATACAGTGTTTAGATGAGCTCCTTCACATAGTCTGGTAATCTAAATTTATATAATCTCCCTGATACCTTTGGCAACCCGCCATAGCTACAGCTATTAGACTTGCATGGGTGTAGAAATTAAATAATCTCTCTGATTTTCATTGTCCACCTATCTCTGCCACACACTTGAACATAATAGGAAGTTTAACGATTTAAATAATCTCTCTGATTTTATTGTCAACCTGTCTCAGCTTTTGTTCAAATTAGTGGATCCAATTTAGAAGAATTTTTCACTAAGTAATTTAGAATTACTCTCCCTTGATAAACTGCGGACTCTTCCATAGTTGTTGCATTAACATATGTTGTTCTCCTTGCGGTGTGCGTTTGGATTTTGGTATTCTATCTTCATATGAATAGGTATGTAAATATACCCTCATTATGGAGATAAAATATTGAAGCAGGGTATTTTAGCAGTGAAGTTTTGGCTCTTGTAGGATGGGATTTTAAAACCACTTAACTGTATTAGTTATATTTTGGAATGAATAAACATATATTATTTGTGATGCCTTTTGGTAGGAAGGACACTTGGTTGAACTCGTTGTGTTTCGATCAATTCTCTTAGAATAATGAAAAACAATATGAATTAATGAAGACATATATTTTCTAGAATATTGAGTGCATAGTACTCCCTTATAATGGAATTATAGAATTAAGGGAATTATGATTCAATTTAGGAGTTTTGAATTAAATGATTGCGAACTCAAGTAGGTGTTATATATATATATGAATGCTTGTTTCTTAAATTATGAGAAATGTTTAGTGTGGACTAGTATTTAATTAAGGATGTAGTTAATGGATTTTAAAATTAGTAGGAATAAAATAAAATTGATTTTAATTTATATGTAGTCAAAGAAGAATTTATTTAATAAATAGCATAGAGTAGAAATGTATAGATTGTTGAATTCCTTATAATTCTAAATGTTGAGTATTGCATTTGTATTAAACTCATAAATAATACAATTGTATATCTTTTACCATGGTTAAGTATTGTAGTAAACTCTGTTGATCTAATTATGGTAGTCAATGAACACAAATTGTTCCTTGAATTGAGTCTTCATTCTTTTTTTTTATTCTTTTGGATTGATTGTTAGTGGATGCTTTTGATCTTTAAGTTGTATTGCTTTTGTATTGATATGATGTTTGTATTTAAGTCATTTTCTATGAAGGAGAATTAGTTATTAAATGGGACTAAGTTATAATAAAAAGATAACTATATTTATTTATTAGGTTATGTTGAGGAAGATTTACTTCTCTATAATTCATTAATAAAAGGCCCTGATCTTATTAAATAAATATAAGAATGGGGCTAAGACTAGATAATGGGGAACTAAGCCAATTATGTTCTACTAAGGGATGATTAGATTTTATTGGTGTTAATTGTATTTTGCTTCTTCTTTTAACCATCTAACCTTGACAACTTATGTGTATCGCTACTAAGGTGAGTTGACAAAAGGCATGAAGGTACGCACTTTTTGTATGTTCAATTAGACGAATCTAAGTATGTTTATTTGTTAAAATGATAGAGGAATGTATTTCTTTAGTATTTCTTATATGTTTTATTTTTCACGTTTTAACCTTTATAGTAAAATCTCGTCATATTTTAATATCTTGTAGACTCTTTATGTAGTTGGTTACTTAGAATAAATATTGCTACAATTACTTGTGAATTATAGTGCAAAGGAATAAATTAGATTTATTAGGTTGTTAAGTTGAGAGTATAATGTGATGCGTTAATGAGTAAGTTAGTAAAGTGATTAGAGAGAGAGTTTTCTTATGTTAATTTTTGATAATCTGTGTAACATTGATAGATTAGTTTATTCTTAATTTGGTTAGTTTCAAGGGGAATAGTTAAATTAGAAATAATGAAAAGTAGAGTTTGTATGTTATGGATGCCTTGTTCTTTTGGGTGCTTGCTCTACGTAAGTAAAATTAGATGATCTTTTAAATGTTGATCTCTCTTGTACTCCTTTAATTGTTGATGGTAAGTCTTTTATAGGGATAGTTAGATAGAACACCAGAGTTGGATTGATTTCTTTATTTGAGAGGAGTAATTTTCATATTAGGTTTGTGCCTTTGGTTGATTGTTCTATTGTATTAGTTATTGATTAGGTTTGAGTTGTTAGGAGTCAAATTGTATGATTGTTGAGTATTGTATGGTTGGGTAACCTAGGAGGAGAAATAGAGGTCTCCCTTGGTTACCGGTCGAAAGTGTATTAAATTTAATTGTGATGATTTTGTGGGATGTTTCCACTCACTACCTTATGTCTGTTGACTCGTTCCTTGGGGTCTTGTTACTGTTGTTAGTCCTTTGAATGGGAAATCTTCCAGAGGCAAGGGAGTACTTGTTTCTTATTGTTTCTTTATTGATCTATTTTGCCGAGATGTTGATCTTAATGGTTGATTTTGATGGTTCCTCATTATTTTGCCTTTCGTTGAGGAGTTTTTCAATTGTTAAGTTTTCTTGTTGGAACTATATTGTTTTTCTTTACTCTCATTTGTGGAGAGTCGTTCTTTTGGAACTTCCAAGTGGCAAGTGTATTGGTATCATTATTTTAAAAAGGGTTGTACGAAACTTTGTGAGACTCTGGTTTTGTACTTGTTAGCGAGATGGGTAATGCCTCGCACGCTTTTATGATTCTTTGTTCAAATTATGATGGTACAACCCTTGGTTTTTATGTTGTTGGGTCTCTAGGGAGAGTGGCTCCTCGTGGGGGCCGGTGCCCCGTTTAAGGGGAAGGGCACAGGATAACCCACGAGTGAGTTATCAAGTGAAAACCTAATAATTAACTTAGGAGGGATGGGTAGTAATATCATTACAAGATTTAAAAAAAATGGATGCCTCATGTTCATTAGGCAGACTAATGGAAGGCTGAGAAGTGGTTGGCAAAGGTCGTAACCTGCGTCCTCATGAGGAGGTTATGACTCCATGAGCTACCCTATGGTGCTGGCACACTCAAATGGGAGAAGGGACTGGGGATATCCATAGATGGGGGCGATGCTCAGTTTGGAGGAAGGGCAGGACAACCCATGTAGGACTATGCGATGACACTCTCCCCTAGTTGCCCATGTGTTTTACTTTATTGTGTTCCTTTGGAAGTAGGTTATGGGAGTTGGTTTAGATTGTTGTTTGTATTGATTTAAATTGATTATTGTTTTAATACATCTTTAGTATACTTTGTGGTTTTGTATGATCTCATTTATATTTGATTTATGATCTTGTATTTTTATGGTACTGTGTTATGATGTTATTATATTGTTTAATTGCAATTTGGGATTGTATTACGTTTATTAATTCAGTTTAATTTGGAAGTATTTCATGATCATCTTTTGATTACTTGTTCTTGGTCATTCTGCTTTTGATTTGGGATTTATGACTTTAAGTTATTATGTTGACTCTTGGATGTTGTTGATTGTGTCATTATAATCCTTGAGTTTTATGATACTTTTTTATGGTGTTAAGTCTTGTGATGCAGTGTTTGGATGTTCTTGGTTGAGGACTCTTCTTGTCGACTCACTTGAGTCTTTGGACATGGTCAGTGGAGCGTGCCAAGGCAGGACTGACATCGAGGATTGAGAGGTGCGGATTGGTGCTGTTGCAGCGACTCCAGAGTTGTATCTGTCATGGAGCTAGTTTTCATCTATTCATTTGTATCATGATTCTTGTGTATGGTTTCCATTTATGTTTGGAAACACTTTTGTATCATTGTACTTCTTGAACATTGTATTGTAATGTAACATTAAACCTTATGTGGCTATTTGCAGTTGTTATTCAATGTGTTAAGTTAATTATGCTTATGTTGTATTTATGTATTCTGATAGTTTCTTATCAATGATTATCATGTATGTGTTATATTTGTTAATGTTTATTTTGTTATGAATTATATCTTTTTTTTTATTCTTTATTGTTGTTGTGTGGATCTAAGTCTCGTAATGATTCCTCGTGTACCCCAAGGGATGTATGTGTTAGTGAATCTACTTAAATGAAATTCATGTCATATCTTAATGTGTATTACATGTATGTTATGTTACTTTAAAAAAAAATTGTGCTGTAATTATTATGTATTTGTCCTTTGGGGTTCACCGCAGTGATTCTGATTCTGATAGATCATGAAGAAATCATCCTTTAATATTTGATGAAGGATAATCTAATCCATTTACTTAAAAAAATCTTTTCAATTATCTAAATACTAGTAAATCAATTTCCCCTATTCATTTAACTAACATAATCAATAACTTCTCCCAACTTAAATATAAACCTATTTACTTTATTAACTTCTAAATATTGAAAGCAATCACCTAAATATTAATATCCTACAAATACATATATATATATATATATATATATATTATATTTCTTTATTCTTTCAAAAATACTCGTTTAAATTCAAAATAAATAGATAGAACTATTTTTACTCACATATATCCAAAAATTAATTACGTAATAAATTTACAATTTGACTAATAACCAATTATAAATGAGATCAATAGTCATTAATTAATACTCTAATTTATCATTTTAATAGGACCTTCATTTAAATGGGTAAAGCAATATTTCCCTTATTTAATCTAAACCATATTCATTTTGGACACATAAGAGACATCCCAATAGCATAATTAAATCAACTAACCAATCTATACACTTAGAATACTTCCATATTTTATAATTTAAAATATTGTATACATACATTTTACATTACAAGATTGACATATTTTACATAATATATATTTTATTCAACATGACAAATTTTAATAAGACAATATATAAAGTATATATATATATGTTAATAAAATTGAATACCAATTTTAATGCACACTCATTGATTTATATACATAATTGAATTGCCAAAAACAATGTACAAAAATCAGATCACCAAATGATTTATCAATTAATTAAGGCAGGGATGAAATTTGTCAAACACTTCATTTGGGATAGTAGCCAGTTAGAAGGCTGTCCAAACAATGTCGTAGACGAAAGAGAAAATTCCAAGGTAAATGATGAAGAGGCAATAAAAAACTTTAATTGCAATTGAACATTTAAATGTTTTCTAGAACAATGATTATCAGATTATTGCCTAATAAATTCCAAAACATAATCTTAGTACCTCTATATTTCAAATAGCATTATCTTTGTGCTTACCTACAACTAGGCTCTTCTCAAGATCAAGAAATTTCATGTATACCTGAAGGACCCATCGAACAACCCTTGAGTATGATTTTAAGAAGTAGCTTTATACATATTTATATGTATATTTGTATATCATCTGATATTTACATAAAGAAGATAAAAGTATATGAAAAAAAATTAGTTTGAGATGAAGGGATTCAAATAGGTTTAGCTTCAAAATTTTCTCTGAAATATATATTTATAGACCCAAAATGAATGATCAGAGGAAACAAGGAAAACACTTAACTTTTCTAATGTCAATCTACAATTTTCTCTCTTATTCTATGATTTTCTTGAAGATTTCACTTCTATGTCAAGGTCTAGACAACCATGATTTATCACAACTAATAAGATGTTGATTTGAACAAGGAGTCAAGATGGAAAGGTGTGATGGAATCTAAGAACCCCTGGCTATCATAGGCAAGAAAAACTAACATGCAGGCCAACCCATTTAGATTGGGCATACATTGATACCAGCATATAAATAAAATTGGATACTGTAGGACTGTATTTAGCAAACACATTATATAATCGGTATGCAACACAATATAAAACCTCATCATAAAAGTTTCCTCCAAAAGAATAAGGAAAACAAAAGAAAACAATTAACTTATTCCAAAGTGACACAACAACTAGGGTAAAGAGAAAGAAATCACACCAATATACTTATCAAATGTTCAAATGCAGACCTAGACTGAAGCCTTTGAAAGGAATCAAGTATGTTCAAAATCAAAATTTGATCCAACTAATACTATCACCACCTACTATAATATCATAAAATTGACACCTATATTATATATTATTCTCCTTGAATTAAAAAAATAGTACAACAACGAATACCTAAGAGATGATGTCGCAGTTAACAGAATGGATACACTAATTGAAGTTTTAGATATCGAATTCCAATCAATTCAGATCTAAATCAAATGGCATAGGGTATCGACAGAACACTATAGGGACTAATTGGAGATATTAAGGAATCCAAAGTGACTAGGAAGTATCACTCATAAAGAGTCTTTGAATATAATAAAGAGACTTGATTAACCGTCCACTGGTAGACACTAACATAAAAATACTTTCAAAAACAACTCTAAGATCAATCTCGAAATGAATCTACTAAGAAAGGAAATAATGTAATGGAAAAAGTACAATATGAAGTCTATCAAAGATATGAAAGACAACAAATATTAAAGAATGGCTATGAGCAAGATTGTAAGCTTCAATCTCTATTTGCATGCGGGGTGATCCCACAATGTTGGTTTACAATTTTTGGGAGATTATGTTTTTTGCTGAAATAACATATTTTTAGAAAATATAATAATTTAATCCTTTAAAAGTTCCATTTAAATCATTCCAATTGAATAGGGTTTGATCAAACTACCTTAGATCAAACCCCCTTGGCTAGAACCTCGCTAGTTTTAAACCATACCTATAATAGAGCCTCCTTTACACCTATCAAAATGTTGATAAAAAACCACTTTTGATTTACCTTTTGGGGGATCAAATGAATTCATTTAACATTTAATTTTTGTAAGTATGTAGTCCTTATTATAAGCTTCCCAAAAAATATAATTTTAAATAAATTTAATTTAATTATTATATTTTTGTGCTAGCACATGAATGTAGGTTTCACCGAAAATCAAGCTCTATTCTACATGTGGAAAAATAGCAAATTATAAAAAAATTGAAAAATATGATTATACCCAGGATATTGAAGTCCTTGATCCAGAACCAAAAAAGGAATTTTGATACATCCTGAAAAATTTATGTGTTATATGGCATTCACAATGTCACAGTTATATGAATGGTTTTGATTTTGAAAGCGATTAAAGAAAAATATTCAATAAAAACTATATATGAAGTGAGAGCACTAGATATTAGAGTTAAAAATATAAATTTGAAAGAATTATAATTTTATCCTTCATGGAAAAAAGTTATGTGTTATATGGTGAACGTTGCTTTTTAAAAATGTTGTTTTCTGAAAAAAAAATAGTTTTCGAGAGAGATAGAAAAATAAGTGCAATCTGATTCCAAAAATTTTGAAAAAAATATATTTAGAATCTATAGACAAAATTTCATGAAACTCTAGTTTGCATCATCTTCAAATTCCTCACGGTTTAGCCGCTATAGGTGCCTGAAAGTGAAGATTTAGTTAAAAAAAATATTTTAGTGTCTAGTTTGGCCAAAAATTGTAAACCACTATTATGGGATCACCCATGCCAACAAACAAACTAATCCTTCAAGATTCAGAAATAAAGATGAATAATCATAGATCAAGCATATCAAAATTATAGAGGGAGAGAAAGACAAACCAGAAAACAACACTGTAGTTTGATGCAAGACAAATTGTCTTGCAAAACAATAAAAAATAACCATAAAAAAAGGTATCAAAACAATCAACATCGAGTGAATAACACAGGCTATGAATTTTCTAAATACAATAAACCAAATACAAACCAAATCTGGATTCCTTCACTTTGAAATAGAGAAGTGTTGAAGACAAACACTAACCAATCTTAATTTTGTTTTTCTCATGCTTGAACAACCTTTAGAGAATTTGTTCACTTCCCAAGACAAAAACAATTGCAACATGTATTTTTATTTCTGAAGTTATTGTTGCAAAAATAATTTTCATTCAAGAACCAAAATCCATTCCTCCTCTCTTCTAAAATTGATCCCTATTAAAACCAAGATGGTGATTCAATTTTCCAAAACAAAAATCAAGCAATAATCACTTATTAAGACAAGTTTCTATTTTGCAACTAGTTCGGAACCATGCATGGGCTTGAACACACCTTTTCTATATTTTTATTTTCTTTTTCTTTCTTATCATTTATCTTGATTGAAAATCAATACTAATTTCAATATTTTATTTTTCTAATAATATTTCCTCACAAATTAAATTTATTAATTAAAACTTTAATGTTAAACAATAATTTATTTTTTATATTTAATTATGATAGAACTTATAATTTAATCATTCAAATGCAACATTTACATTTTTTTTCCTAATAACATAATTTATTTAATAACAACCTATTTAATTCTATAACAAACAACAACTTTAATAAACAATTAATTTTAACACTACATATAAGAAAACTCACCCAAACAAACTTAATCAAACATCAAGAAAGGTCCAAATATGGAGGGGCACTACAAATCTGATTACTAACACCATTCATCATAAATTCATCCCCTTTTTCGACAATTTAATTAAATAATCCTAGTTATTTAATTAAATGCATCATTTTCTCATCTATTAATCTAACTAATTTTATTAGGTTAATTCACCCCCTTTCACACTAACATTTCATCTAGTTTAATTGGATAATGCAAATTATTTAAATTAAACCCGGCCCTTATGTCCTCTCATTTAATTAAATAATCTAAAGTATTTAATTAAATGTCACTTCACCCCTTTTTGATTAAATATGTAACGCCCCCACCACGCAACCCTAGGGGAAGTTGCATTTCACAACACAATTGCAATAATTTTTTTTTGTTTAAAAAAAAATAACAAGTAAGTTCACTACATGATGCCAACAGCCCCTAAGGTTACAAGACTGGGTTTACTTCAACCCAAACAAGAAACATGAATTAAAACCATTACATATTAATTTTTTGACAAATTAAATTGCACATACATTCCATATATGATAAAATTAAATCAGAGACATAAGAGTTCCATGTGATCAATAATATACTTTACAATATGGTTACAATTCTCATTCCCTGAATGAGATACTTCCAAATATAAGGATTACAATTACAACTTCCACCTCGATACAAAGAGGGGTATAAAATTACAATAATAACTGAAAGAGTAAGCATGAAGAACTGGTCCCACGAGCTCTCCAACTGGAAATCTCGTCCACACGAACACAAGCTGACCCAATGGATTATGATGCACGTTCCACCCAACCATGTGATACCCGAAGGCTCACCCCCCGTGCTAGGAGATAGTAACAAGGATTCCTAGGCAAGACCTTCTACCTCTAGACATAGACTTCACAAAACTGATACGAAATAAATACAAGTACCACATCACATGAACGTAACGGTCATACGAACAACTCTAGTATGACTCTCACACCACTTAACAAGTCACATTGCTTCCAAATAGAAAATAGATCGAGGAGATAAGAAGACCAAATACATAAACCAATTACCAACTATTATCATAGAAAGAATGTCATCACACAGCTCGTCATGGGATATCCATCTGGGAATCTTCCTAGGCTCCAGCCCCCACTATGGGTTGTCCTAGTGGCCTCTATCGAATCTCGGTACCCATGCTCACTCATGCGGAATCAAATACCTCTCGTAAGGACAAGATAGATGACCTTGCCATTCTCGGCCTTCCCGTCTCATCCCAAATCTATACAAGCCCTTGGGTCCATGAGCGAGGCTCAATTATCTTAATTAGTGTGAAATACTACCTAACTTCTAAGTACATTTATTTAGTTATCACTTAATTAAACCACTTCTAAAGGTTTCCTAGTTTACCTCTTTGGGCTCTGGCCCCTAATAGAAGCCACTCTTCTACTTGACAACATACCAAATAAAACCAATCACCAAGGTAATCTCAAGTGTATACCAATACGATAAAACCACTCCAACTCTAGGAGGAACACAAAAATAAAACTCACTCCAACACTGGTGCCAACAAAAGTCAAAACCCTCTCCAAACACTGGAGGCAACAAAACACACAATTCACTCCTTCCAAAGGAGGCACAAACCACAAAAACCACTTTTAATCCAAGGAAACACAAACTATCCCCGTTCATGAAAACTGGGTAAAACAATAGATTATGGCTATACACAGTACCCAAAACAACCCAAGGTTGACTAACAGAGTGACAACCCAAAACTATGAATGAACCCCTATCAGGAAGACTTCAAAACATTTACTCTATTTCCACAACATCAAGAAAGAACTATTAAACACTAAACGCATTCCGAACAATTAAATAAGCTAATGTTCGGATTTCCTAAATCCAGTCAATCACAGTTCATAGTTCTCATTTCTTGCATTTATCCCATCAAATAAATTACTTTCTCCTCACGACATTGTAATAATTAAAAGCCTATCATTTATACTAAGTTTCACAATTAACTTCTATAATTTAAGCATTTAATAATTAAAATCATTTGACTAAATAATCCCTCATTACTCTACATATCACAATTATTTCATATTCATAATCAAAATATTTTAATAGATAAACTCATTCGATTAAAATAACTCAATCGTTAACTCTATGTTTCACAATTATAATCATAATAAAAAACATTTTAATAAATGAGGTCATTTTGATTAAAAATTAAATCAATCTACTTACTCTAAGTTTACTATTATTTTCATATTCAAACATTTAATAAATTAAAGCATTTATCTAAAATCAATTAAACTTATTTCAACTTAGAATTAATTATTAATTAAAACTCATTCCTACCTAAATACCTTTTTCGTTAAATATATAAACTCATAAAAGTATATATTAAATGTATATATACCTATGACATATATCTATTTATTTAAATATTTCACTTTCCTTAATAAAACAATTTAATTGAACATACTAATTTATTCATACTTGAAATATATAAAATATACCTATACATATATAATATAAAAATATTTAATAAATTATTATTTAAATATTAATTTAATATTATATATTTATATATATAATATATATTTATATTATATATAATATATATATATTATTAAATAATATTTAAAATAATAATAAAAAAATTAAAATGAAAAAAAATAAGCAAAATTTTAGGGCATGCAGGCCCGGCCAGCGCCGGCGACCTGTGTGCTTCGCACACAGTCCACCTACCACGGGTGGTGGCCTTTGTGCTCGACACACGGTTCCGCCTCCTTGCGAGCGATGATCTATTTGCCTTGCACACAACTCGCCTCCCATGGGCAGCGGCGGTGGTGGCGGTGGCGGTGGGGATTGGCCTCCCACCCCACAACAAATAAAAAAATTCATTTTATTTCCTGCATTTTACAATGGCAAAAAAAAATTGGGTTTTTCAAAAGCCCTAAATTTTTTCCAAATAAAAAAGAAATATATTTGTATATATATTTGTAAATATAATTATGTATTTGAATACATAGTTATATTTACAAATATATATACCCAGATTCTTCATTTTCAATGAGATTGTGCAAATAATTCATATAACTTGCAAGAACATAAATTAATTTTCCAAAATAACAAAAGGGTTTGAAGATCTAGTTTTGAAATAGAGATTTCTTTTGATTTTCTTCATATTTCATTGTGTGAGTTCTTGTTTGGTTTTCATTTCAAAATCTATCACAAATTTGCAAGTTTGAAAGCATTTCCATGGATTCTTCTATGAATCTAAAACAACATTTCAAATTTTAAACCCTTTCAAAATGAAGCAAGAAATTAGGAGAAAAGAGAAAGGAATGAACCTTGTGTTTTCTCCCCAAATTTGAAGCTTTCAACAATGGAGAATCCAAGCACCCCTTCAACTCCAAAATTTAGCCACCACCAAGCTCTCCACCAAAACAAACCAAGAATTTTTCCCAAAATGAAGTTTCCTTCCTTTACATAGGGTTTTCCCCAAATTTGGCCAAAACCCTAAAATATCCCTTTCACTAAATTTTTAAATCATTTGGAGGATATTTCTATTTTAAATTTTTAAAACACTTTTACATTCAAATTGAAATCTCATGCATATTCAAAATTTCTTTTAAAACTAAAATGTCAAGGTTGTAAGAATTCCAAAATTTCCAAAGTGTGACATTTAAATACATTTCATGTTTTTATTATCTTTTAACTTAAATATCTAATGTGATTTCCATTTTCGTTATAAATTTAAATCTAAAAAATACAATAATGGGAAAATAACTATTTCATTTAATTTATCACCATTTACCTAGTTAATCCATAGACTAAAAATGATTTTATTAATTAAATCAAAATAACCAATGGAATAAATTGCATTTCAACATTGAAACTAAATACATTAAATCATCATTTAAACCATATCTACCATTTAATAATCATTAAAATAAGGAAAGAAATGGTTAATCAGAGAGGAAAGAACCAAATCAAACCCGCTAAACCCGACAACAACTATGACTAAGGTGACGACTTGGCACGGGAAACCTAGCTACTATCTCCCAATCAATTACCATTGGTCAATGGACACGCTCAAACCTGTGAAGCCAGGTGGAGTCGATGTCATGTACTTGTCAACCTACAAGCCAAGAGTATGTTGAACATGCAATATACATATATATATAATAAGACACACCGTGAAGCAGAAATCTCAGAATCATAGGGTGCTCGCAAGCGAGTGATACAATCCCATCCCCTTGACCAATATAGATTCTAAAACTAACAAGTCTAATCCATCAGCAATATAATTAAAGCATAAAACATTTTAAATTAAACAATTGTTACGCTAATTCAAAACCTGCCATAATGGTAACATATAATTAAAATCCCATCACATCAAAATATAAAGTTTACATCGCTTAACAAATAGCAATCAAAAGTAACCAAGTATCAAAGTCAAAGTGCTACAGAAATGAAACATACATAAAAACACTGATCAATCAAACAAGCAATATGGAGGGGTGCTACATCCTCCCCCCCTAGAGTCAGGCTTACTCCTGGAAGCCTACAAACAAAAATAAGGATGAAACTTCCTCAAAACCAACTAAACACTAACTGACTCAGAACCTCGATCTGTGAGGATCAACTCCTGAAATCGAAGGACAAACTGCACCCAGATGCTCACCCTGATGAGTATCCGCTGCAGTGAATTCCCTATGCGATTTGCCCGCATCTCCTACCTACTGGCTCAGATGCCACTGGTCCCTGAGAAAACTTAGATGTGCCCCTGTTGGGACACTTTCTAGCAATATGACCCTGTTGGCCACATGCGAAACACCCAGTACCTTTACCATGACCTCTACCTCCAGAAGGTGTGCTCGACTGTTGAACACCACCCCTGAAGGTAAACTATGAACTCTGATACTGTCCACTCTGAGAAGGCACCTGCTGACCACGAGCAACACATCCTATCCCTCTACTAAATCCCCAAACACCTAGAGAGACACTAGGTCATGGAAGACCACCACCACTGAACACTGACTGAGATCTATGTGTAGTCTGATTGCAACAATTACGATGCAATCGTATCCTACTCTGATCTCTTTTCTTCTGCTTCCAACTTTTATTGGATTGGGACAAAGAATTTTGTTGCCTTGATTGCGAAGGTTGTTGCTGCTCACCTATAAGATCATGATCACTATCCTGCCTTGGGCCCAGAAGAGCTATAGTCTCCTCTAAAAAACAACACAACAGAGCATTCCCGATCCCTGGTGGATCTTGATGCTGACTACCAACCTCTGGTACAAACTAAGAAGCATGTTCCTGCTCAAGATCTAAAACATAGGGAACAATGGGAGGTGTATCCTGATGATTACCTCCTCGACTGCCTACATGGCCATGACCTCTACCATGACCTTGCCTAGGTGGTATGATCCTGTGCAGATACATACCACAACATAAGACAAGGTACGCAACATTATCACTTCAAAATTCATTTAACACTTGGCATTTTGTATCAAGGTACAATAATTTAACATCTACATGATTTCTTAAGACTCATCAATAAAGTTGGGGACTATAGGCCTCACCAACAAGATGCACCCATTATGCAATTATCATTAACATTCAAAGGTTTCCCTAATCCCTTTTCTCTAAACTTTTTCTTACTGCAAAACAATTTTCTATTCATATTATACATTTTCCATGATTACAAATGCAACTTGGGGACTTAGGTCCTTTACCCAAGGTTCGATTCTAATAAAATAGACCTTCATGAATACATAAACATTTCTCATAAGATACAACATACCCTGGGTGTCGATACCCCACACACTTAAGGACAACATCTTCGTTAACCCAATGGAAAGAGAGAGAAGACAAGATATTTACAGTTCTAACATAGGCACAAATGTAATCATGGTTTCATTATCACACAATCACTTTCACACAAATGCATCAACCATATAAGAGTATACACAATCTCTATGAACTAACAACATGATCATTTGTTTTCTATTACCATATTTCATAATTTCAAAACAATATAACATGCAAGAGCAACTCCAAAACCACATAGGTCAATCAGGCAATCACTAGCACAATGGGGTAAAGCACAAGAAAACATGCATCAGATACTTGCATGGAGAAGGAAAGCAACATGATTCCAACAGAGAATACACACCCAAGGAACTCCTTGGCACCCTCCAGGTCAAACAGAGCTTCCAAGAACATGAGCATCATTCCTCCACAACACAAGACAAGGTTGGAAAACTCAGCCCTCTAAAATGCCATACTAAGGAACTCAAAGCAAGAGGTCCTATGACTATCTCTCACCAACAAGCACTTGGAACACACCCAACAAACACACTACAACCACACTCAAGAACCACTCAAGGGTCACAACTCTTTACACAACAAAAGAGCCATGCATCAAGAAGGAGACCAATCAAAACACACGTCATGGTAGGCTCACGGCCTAACTAACCCTCACAAAAGCATTCATCAACAAGACATACAAGGGGCAGAAATAACAACAAAACTGGTTGTTGTCCACCACACACAACACACCAAATTCACACACTACACAATTGTCCATAATGTATTCTTCCAGTAGAAAGGATGATGAGGGTGCAACCCAAGACTTAGAAATAACCCACAAACAAGAGAATAATTTTATTATTCAGAATATGGAGCTTCTTACATGCAGAGGATCTCAAATCCCCAAGTTCTACAGCACATGCAAGTTATAGAAAGCTACAGAATAACCCTTCCGTAATATGCGATCTTGTCCGCAAAAAGTTACCCAA
>VDFB02001261.1:0-48539 GCA_007258455.2 Sequoia sempervirens
TGAACAATGTTTTTTACAAAATAGACGTCAAAGTCTTTATCAAAATACTATGTGTATGAGTTAACCAATGGTCTTTCAACACTATATACAAGTCTTGCTTTGGTATTCTAATTATCATTCAAAAAAATTTGATATTCTTCTACAATCTTTTTAGAAGATCCCTACTCATATTGTTCGTCATAAAAGAGATATTTCAAGAAGCAAGAAAATCCACCAACTTTTTCACATGTTTTATGGAACTTTGGAGCCATATCTTTTATTCGCATCATTTCTTCTTGTTCAACCGCTAGTGCCAGAATTGTTGCATCTTCCAGTTCATAAATGATGTTATAGCCAACCAAAATGATGAGATTGTAGACACATAAAAATGGCTTCAACTTGCAAACCATATTTTCTATGACGGCCACACTTCTCCCTCACATAATTAATGTATTAATTATTCCTCCATGATTATTTAAATAAATAAATTACATTCAATTATTTAAATACGTCACTAATTAACCCTTATTACCTCCAATAATTAAATAAATTTCTAATTACCAACATTCTCATTTATCCTTCAAGAAAATAAACTTATTTATTTAACCCATTTTCCATCCCACCAAATAAATTTATTTATTTCCTTTTGTCTCATTCCCATTTATGAATTAAACCATTATTTAATTCATAAGTCAACCTTTCTCCATAAATTAAATAACTTCTATTATTTCAACTACTTCTTTTTCTCCACCATTGATATAATTGATTTCAATTAAATCTCAACCCTTCATTTCAAAGTTTTTCCTAACTTTGACCTAATGTTTCCCTAACCCTAATCCTCCTTATCAAATTGAATCTTGGCCTTTGATCTTAGGGCTTCACCAACTTTAAATCCTGGCCATCCATTCTAAATTTGGAATTCTTTAAAAGGCTCTCTCTCTCTAACCATTTTACACATAGTTATTTCCAGCATGCTTGAGAACTTGAATACTTGAGCACTCACAAATCTTCAATATTTTGCTTGTCTTGATCATAAGTGATTGCATTTCAAATTTGAGGGAAATTATACCATTTTCAGCAAGATGGAGAAGGCCAATGTGTTGATGGGTGTTTTGCACACTTTCTCAACACATGCAGTGCGTAGGTGCACTACCTCTCTTGAAAGGAAACTTCCAACAACAAGTTGTTGAAAATCACCCCAAGGTCTATCAGGTGTCAGGTCATGACTTGCATGGAATTCCTTAGTTGATGTTTGATGTGATTTTACCGGTAATCATAGGGCAGACTTACGTAGTTGGATGTGAAGTGAATCTTAAAATTTGAAGTTTTTGAGATGGGAGTTAAGGTGCACTTTGTTGTAGGTTCGAACAGCAATCTAATACTTCAATTTTTTCCTTAAGTTTTGGCTTTACAATGTGCAATGAACCTTAGCATAGGTTGTTTCTAAAAAAAAAAAAAGAGCAGGGAAGATGGAAGGTTCCTGGATCTGCAACTAATTGTGAATAGTGATCATGGAGGTTCTGCTATGGACAGCTTCCTTCAAACAAGATTCCACTTAACCAAGAAACTTACAGTATCATGAAATATGTGCCATCTTCAAAGGTCTACAGATATTTTACCATTCATCATCACCATACATGCATGAATGAAGATAAAATTTTAAAAGTAGCTTCAAGTTTCAGCCCAAACTAACTTTACAAGATCATTTACTAGCAGCAAATAGCAAAAAGTATGGACTGGAAGGCATCAACACAGCAAAAATTTCTACAATCATGGAACAGCATTACCAAAATTTGTCTAAGCAATTTAAAGTTAACTAGAACAGCAATGTAAATCTAAATAAAGCATCTAACAATGGGAGATTGAATCATTAAACATGTGAAGAACTCAGAAAATGCACCAAGTCAATGTATTTTCATTAGAAATTTTTGCAGCATGTCTTTACAACAACTCAAATCCCTCTAAAAATGAGAGGAGACCCTCCATTTATAGTGCCCAAAAAGTAGAATGAATTGCCAAGATTTAATCTCATTGTGTGTCCAAGATTCACTACAAACTAGGGTTCTACCTAGCCCCCAATATATTACACTTTAAAATACAACTTTTTCTTCATCCCTATTTTGTCCTCTAGTGCTCAGGTGTTGTAATAGTTTTGTCATTTAGCTAATTGCCCTTTTCACTGTAGCTATTCCTTTAGAAGCTCTTCACTAATAATAGGGTTGCCTTCCTAATTCTTCAAAGTTGCATACTCCATGAACTTCAAAATTATCGGTTGGAGTTTTTCAACCTCTATGACCTTGGACCGCAATACTTGATAACTCCACTCCTTGGAGTTGTCCTCAAGCCTTTTCTAGTCTTCATCATACTTAGCAGCGTGGTCCCAGAATAGCTCTAACTAGGCAAAGGCTCGGGCAGAAAAACTCATGAAATCCATGGTTATTTCATATGACATCCCATCCTCCATCCTTTCATGGAAATGAGGCCTTACTTTATCTGGGTCCATTTGTACAACGGGCATCTCATAGCCTATCATAGCTTAAATATCAGACACAATCCATCATAATCTCTTTGACCCACTCAATATTAGGATCTACTTTGTCAATCACCTGCTCCAATCTTTCCTTTTTGTTCTCAAAGCCCTGTTTCCATACATCCATCAGCTAGTGATTGTCCCTTTTGAGCGTGAGCTCCTTTTCCCATGTCACGCTTGGCAACTTGAGGATAGCTTCGATCTTTGGATAGGTGGACTCGTATCTTGCTTAGAAGTCAAAGTAGAGCCTTCTTGTGCTCTCAAGATATTGTTGTAAGTCCAGGAACTTGTTCGTTGTTCAAACATCCTGGCTGATAGCCATATTTCTGAAATATAGAACCTGTCAGAACAAGCTTTTTGTAGTCTTGTCCAATTTTTTTCTCTTTTCCAGCTTATAAATTTGTTCCTTGGACAGCAGTTGTGGTGGAATCGCGGACATGGTAGGCATTTCTTCAATTGAGGACCATTGTCGAATGTAAGCTGTCAGATCAACTACCTGTGCTTTAAGCTCATCCTTTGAAACTTTATCATGTTACATATCAAATGCACTACCATGGCAACAGATTCCTCGAGGTGCTCCACCTTCTGCTCTCTAGTAGTTTTTCCCAAGTCAATGGTGGAGATATTATAGCTCACCCCTTCTTTTCCCACCACTGGTGTTGCTACCTACATAGTTTGGGATCCGGAAGCGTCCATCATTACCTTGGATCTGATTTTGAGCTTCTTCTATTTCCTGGTTGTGATCTGCACTCGAGCTAAGATATCCACCATTCTTGCTCTTGGATCCTTTGGGGCAAGAGTTTTCTTTTCAAGTTGTCTTTTCAACCATTCAGGCATAGCAAATTTTCCCCTAGGAAATTCACAATCACCCTCGCCATCCTTTGCTCGGATCTCTATTTCCTTATCTCTGGAAGCCTTTTCTTCCATTTTAGTGTCTTCTCCCTCTGTCTTTTTCTGCAGTTCCCCCCAAGGGTCCTACACCTGATTCCATATATCCAACAAGCAAGGGCATAATGAGCACAACTGATCACAAAAGCATGAACATTAGTTGAAATCTCATGGACGAAATCTAATTAGACAATATATCATTCATTAAATCAAACTTTTACTTCTAGATGTCATTAGTCATTTTTTGGAGGGATTTTGGATGAACCGGGTTGGGAGGGTTGGACTTCCCTAGCAGAAATGTTGTTTTGAAGGGCGAACAGGGTAGGGCAATCCATGTGATTTCTCTTGACTTCATATTTTGATAGTTTGAAAGGCTTATGCAAGAGAAGGCTAAATTTGAGCATGTGGATCGAGATTGGTTTTCAAATTGAAGGTCATTTGGATCGCTTTTGGGGCACCCAGAGATACAAGGGAGGAAAGTTGTCAGGGCTTCACTGTTTGGAACAGCCAAAAGGAAATGGAATCTCGGGGTTAGAATTTTGAGATCTGGGACCCAGGAGGTCAGAGGATGACCAATGTAATTTTAAACTTCAAAGAATTCGAGCTTGAAGGGGTAGGAAGTTGTCAAGGTTTCACCATTTAAAATGGTGGTCATTGAGCAGAAATCCGATGGGAGTGGCCTAATGGACTGGACCCGGCATTGAGCTTGGCCGCTAAGTTTTCTCTTAAGTTTCTTTCAGTGATCCAGATGGCAAGTCCCGGAGGTCGAAAAGATAGACCTGCTTTTCCCTTTTGAACCGATTAAGATGGAATAGAATCTCGATGGTCAGAGCCCGGTGAGGGAAATGGCACAAAAGTTTGCTTTCTACTTAGTCTTTATAGAAAATGGAGGGTCAAGACCTGGGCGATGGAAAGACGTTGTCAGACGGTCATTTGAAATAGCAAAGACACCAAGGAAATCCACGGACGAAACTTTGTGAACCGAGGCCCGAGGACGTGTTTGATCAGTTCATTTTATTATGATCTAACGAAGGGAAAAAGGAGAGGAGTGTTCCAGATCTCGGGTGGATGGGGCCATCCTATCGTTTGGAACGGCGAAAATGAAGCGGAGTCCCGAGGACGAAGTCCCGCAGGAGCAGGTCTAGGAAGTCAAAATGGAGGCTAAACTTCAAAGTTTGTCAAGTTTTAAGTCTGACGGTGATGTACTGACAAAAGTCTAGGGTAGCGGGCCTGATAGGGCATCATGTCATTTGGTTTGATTGTTATCTATTTGCTAAGTTTAACAGCAACAAGCCGACACAGGCCCAGAGGGCGCGAATGCCCTATGCGAAGAACGGCGATAGCAAGGCCGAGTTTCGACTTGATCTTAGAAGATGTTTTGGAGGTTTCTTAGAATTTGAACACAGGTTTTTTAGGTGTTTGTTTTGTTTTACCTAATTAAATAATTTTTAGCCCATTTTGTTCATCATTTTAAGCGCAAAATCACAAAAAACCACACGACAAAGCAGACGGAAAACCAACCTCAGAAGTCCGGTGAAAGAAGTTGCAAAATCCACTAAGGATCGGCAAACGAGGGCAACGAGCGAGAGGGTGGTGGGTGACGAAGGCACTAGACTCCTCAAACTCTGCTTTGAACTCCTCTGGAAAAACTGAGAGATGGAAATGACAGGTCGAGCCAGATATTTATACCCCAATTAGCATTTAATACGCCCATTTAATGCCCATACGAATGACAAGAGGGTTGGTGGGTTTAAAACTTAGACGGCAACAAGATGATTGAGGCCCGGGGTCTGGAAAGACACGGTCAGATGATCGCTTCAAAGCTCATTTTGCAAATCACCGGCAAAAGGGAACCTGGGGTTCGGAGGATGAAGATGAAGATATGTCACAGTTTGGCCATCAAAAATGGCAAGGACAACATGGAGTTCCGGGGACAGAAGTCTAGAGGGGCGAGCCTGGTAGGGGGAAAAGCAGTCTGATTTCATCACAAGTTAAACTGGGCAGCAAAGAAGGAGCGAGTCCCGGGGCCTACGAAGGCAGAAGCCTTCCGCCATTTGGAATAGCAAACACCCGGAGGAAACCCAATGAGGCGGGCCCGCCAAGCCCCAAGGCTGTTGGCAAAAGCAGACTGCTAAGGAAACTCCGCAAGGCACCAGGACTTGACAAAATTGAAGGGGATGAAAAATAGTCAACTTAAGATGAGACTTTAGAGGCACGTTAACCATTTAGGATGTTAAAATGAGGGGGCACGCAAAATGAGGTAGCGACAAAGCACCCTGGCAAGGCAAAAGAAAAGATGGTCCTTGTTCCAAATGGGGTGTGTGTGCTAAGGACACAACACAATGGAGGTCATTCAATGGAAGCTTGAAATTCAGGTGATGTTTCATAGTATTATATTTCTTTCTTTCATTGTTCTCCATTGTTGATTGGGGGATTAATTTTATGCTACTTACAATTAAGTTGAAAATTTATCCTAATACATTTGGTGAACCTGACCACGCTTCACGCATACATAGCTCAACGTATTTTTGTTTAATATAAATTTATTGATATTGTTTTCTTTTGATATCATTTGCTTTTGGTATAATGAATCATTTCTCTGTTAAGAAATAACAGTTTGGTGTTGCTAAGTGATCTTGGAGTTGGCATGGCATTTTCCTTTGGAGGACAAGAATAATGCATGGGACACTTCTTCAGCTGTTTCATGTCACTCAAAATTTCTACCCTGTTTGTTTAAAATTGCCTCTATAGCATCCATCCACTCTATTTCCCTTAATAAATCTGCAATGGTTAATTTTGAGGGATGCCTTTAATTTATTCCAAAGCTCTGCATACGACATTACTACCCGTTGAGAGTCCCAATTTTATATATTATCCATTGCAGTTTCTTTTTTGTTAGTTATTTTTTAGTTTGCTTCATATGATAATGCCATGTTGATCTGTTGTTGCGTATGTATTTGTTCCTCTTCCAAAGGGGCTTTTTGAAATGAATTTGCAATAAACTGCTCTAAAAGTATGATAATATTTTCCTACTGCAAATAAGTGAACCTCAAGTATTGGTTTGTGCATGCTTGAAGACTAAGTGTCGCCATTGAGCATGGTCTATAACAATTAAAGTTGTTCAGCTAGCTACCATGAGGTTATGGACGAAATCTGGCTCTTCCTTTAGTCTGATCCAAACTCTTCTTTGCTGGCATGACCTTTTTTAATAATTAGCATGGCTCTCTAAAGTAAGATGATCTATTCACGCATCTTTTGCAATCATCACAGTCCATTAAGACAAAATTAGATTTTTGCTTCAGCTTGATGCTTTGATGGATTGAACCATAAATCATAAAGAGAGTGTTTGTTGCCTCTCCCAAAGACATTGATTTCGCCCCTCTAAACCCTCTTGCTCAGCCCCAACGCAATTGGTTTTAGCTCCTCGAAAATCTTCTTAGTTTTCCAACCGACTCTAGCCACTCATAGCTGACCACACCATGTTCCCAGTCGTCCATGCCATTCACTTTGCAGCTATTTCACCTACTCATCATAAGTGTATCAGCTAACATTCAGCTACAGTGTCTAGCACATTTAATATCAATCTAATCATCTAGCCATTTAATATCAATCTAATCATCTCCATAGCTAGTATTGAAATTTTACCTCCCCAAACTCAACACGCTACAATCCAAAAGCCAAAAAAAAAAATTAGTCGCTGGTCTTCACCTTTCATTTCTTCAATTTGGAGAGCTCCAAACTGAAAACCAAAAATTTTGGTGTGCTACTTCATCTTTGGAAGGCTTCTACTATCCTTCACGACTGTCGCAAAGGACTGCATTTTTCAATAGATTTAATGTTGGTTTAGTGGATTTAGATTTATTCAATTAGCTTTTAATGTAGACTTTACGTTTAGCTTTTTAATGAGATTTAGTTTACATTTTAGTTTTTTTAAATTAGAGTTTAGAACTGATTTAGTTTCCATTTAAGTTTTTTTTTAGATTTTAAAACTAATTTAGTTTAGATTTTTGTTAGATTTTAAAATTGATTTAATTAGATTTTAGTTTTTTTATTAGATTTAGTTAAATTTTAGTCCTTTTTAATTAAATTTTACAATAGATTTAGTTAGATTTTAGTTTTTTTTTAATTAAATTTTAAAATACATTCTAGTTTTTAATTAAATTTTAAAATTGATTCAGTTTAGATTTTATTTTATTTTTAATTAGATTTTAAAATTGAATTAGTTTAGATTGTAGTTTTTTTTTAATTAGATTTTAAATTTTTAAGATTTTTTTTTAGATTTTTAATGTAGATTCTAAGTTTAGATTTTTAATGTAGATTTTTACTTTTTTAGTTTAGATTTTTTCTTAGATTTTTTATTTAAATTTTAAATTTAGATTTTGCTTTAGTTTTTCAATTTAATTTATATTTTTCGTTTAATTTAGATTGTATTTTAAATCAATTCACTTCATTTAGTTTTTTTAAGTTAGATTTAAAAATTAAATTGTGCTTAGTAAATTTTGTTAGGTTACTCTTAATTTTTTAATTTAGATAAAATTGTTAGTTGATTTTTAATTTTGTTAATGATAGCTTAGATTCACTATTAGATTAATTTTAATAATTACTTTTAACCTAGATTAATTTTGTTAGTTTAATCTTTAGATCACTTTTAGATAGCCTTAATCTAGAATAATTTAGATTATTTTTTTTTGGTTAACTTAGTTTGATTAACCTTTAATTTTTCTTAATTAGATTAATGTCATTTTCCTTTTTTTAGTTTAATTTTGATTTTTGTGACTAATCTTTTACCTTTTTTGTAGGTTTGAATGTCCACGATTCAAGATTTACAATGTCAATTGTCGCTTGTCAAAGACTGGAGGTCAAAACTACTAATCGTTCTTTGCAGGACTTTGGCTTTACTTTGCTTTATCTTGACTGTCTTTTTCACATAGTGGGCCTAAAAATAATTTGCGTACTTGATTTAACATCATAAGCGGCTTTAATTTACAATTGCTTGCATTGTCTTGTGGTTTGCATTTTGTTTCTAGGTGCGTATGTTTTTCTCTCGTGCCATTTGGAAATCTTGAGAATCAGAAACACATTTAGACATTTTGTATAACCACCCAAACACTTCCGTTGGTGCTCTAAAAAGAACAATTGTTTGTCTCATCTAGATTTAGTTAGGAGGTTAAAGAACATTACTTGATTGTGTTTGCAGGTGGTAGGGAGTATGCTCTCACCTTGTGCAAACTTGGTGATCAGAAACTAGACCCACCTATTTTTGTCTTTTAACCTTAGAGGGGCCTGCCTCGAAAGAGGGAACGACTCCAACCGGTTTTTCGCTTGGGTCGGTATATAAAAGGATGAGACTAAATTGTCAAGTCTTCATGGTATGTAGGCCTTAGCCGTGCAATGCCTTTCGAAAATAGGTACCTACCTTTTCTTCTAAAGGTATAAGAGCCCCTAGTAGATTGGTTAAAGCCTTAAGTGGTTTGTTGTACGCTCGCGAGGTGTCGCGTCCTCGAGTATCTACTAGAACCCTCTTGTGTAGTGGCCAAAAACCCATCTATTCGTTGATAGCAACGGTCGTTGCAAAGGCATCCACATTCTCGCAATTCTTAGTAGAGGTGATCATCCTACCATGGGAGATTTATGGGGGTTAGAAGCTTGGTTGACCCGAGAAGTTACTACAATGTAAGGGGGAGCCTGTGTGGCCAAGCTTCTAAATTCACACACTAAGAATAAGTGTGGCTGGAGAAACCCACGTGGAATCCAGTGGATATAGTCCTTGTCTAACCCAGGTTGTACTTATCTTCATGGTGCATTATTTCAAACAAAACATTATGTTTTCCAAGTGTTTTCTAAGACATTGAACAAAGAAACACTTTTCACAGACCTGGAAACACTCACTCAAACTCAAACACTTCTAGAAACTGGCCAAAATTGTAAACAAATTAAACCTTTATTCAGCCTACAACAAATTTGAGACTTTCTGAGCCGCAATCACTCTGCTAAACCACATTTTCTCCTTGTAACAACACATTTGACTAGTCTGAACTATATTTGCTTTCCAAAAAACTATAATTGATTTACTATGCTGTATTTGTGACCCATAGTTCTGCATTCGCTTAAACCGAGATACATTTGACAAATTGAAATGCATTCGTGACCTAAGATGGCACAATTTCTTGTCAATTGGAAAATCAATGTCACTGTCAAAAACCCAAGATCAAACATTTTCAATCTATTTTCAGACATATTTCCTCAACAGTCACTATTCAAAACCAGAAAAAGAATTGCTCAAAACCTCCATCCTTACATTTTAATTTGCATTTAGTTTCACCATAGGTCTACCATTTCACATCCTAGTTGCACCTTAGAGTCCATCATCATCATTTTCATCAATAAACTAACTTTTAGGTCATCATGTTTGTAGACTTAACAATAGGAAAACTTACCATACCTTGTCAAATCTATCTTCAAGATTAAATTTTCATTGGACTTAACCATAATCAATCTCTTAGTCTCTTATCCTTTTTGTGAGTCACTTCCCACTCATAAGTCTAGTGTGGAAACCTCACTTTGTCATTTTGTCATCTTGTTAGCTAGTCCTACAAACAAGTCCCTTGACAATCCAAATTGAGACATTGACCAAACCTTGAATGGTTAGTGTACTTTTCCTTAAGTCTACCAAAATTGATTGCACCTTAGAGTTTCATTAGACCTTGCATTCTACATATCATACCTCAAAACTTTAGTCCATTATTCATTTTAGTCCCTCCCCTTTTACATTGTCACTTTCCATTAGTCATTTCCTTTAGGAAACATTATCATTTTGCAAGGTCATCCCTTTATTCCAAAAATACAAAACCATAGATTAGTGTCATCCTCACACTTAGTTGTCATTATCATTCCCTCATTTGAGCAAGACTTTTATGGTTGAGACTAGACTCCAAAGGAAAAGAAGACAAATGGATCCTTTCAGACAAGGCAATAACCCCTACAACATGAACTCAAACATAGACATGGGGGCATCTTTTATCAATCCTTTCAGTGACATAAACATACCATCTTCCTCTCGAAATCCATTTGAACCATTCATACAGAGAGACCAAAATGGGCAAGTGCTTGCAGAGGACTTAGAGGGTGCAGCCCAAAATCTCTAAGTAGCCTCCTTTGTAAAGGACTTGGTCTTGAACGATCGTAACAGATATTTAGCTATGCTCTTATACCAAGGGTCCAAGTTACCATGAGGCTTTGGCATTAACACCATAATACCCACTTCTCCCGACAACATGAAACAACAAAATCAGTCACACTCGAGACCTCAGCAAAACAAAAAATAATACAAACACCATCAATGCTACCTCTAGTGGCACCTCCAATCAAAATACCTCAAACCCGATCAATGCAACTACCATTGGAGGGACACCAACCATGTCACAAGCCATGTCACAATTAATCAGAGCTACCTTTGGATCCTCATCAATGGGGGAAAGCTCTTCAAACCCCCTATTTGGAGCTTCATCTAGTACCATGGGGGCATCATCATCAAATCCTTTCATTGGGACCTCATTCAATCCCTTTGGAAGACGTAAACGACGTATTTTTATTAGACGATCACAACCAAATGTCAACACATCATTACAATTTAATACCAATACTTCCCAAGGGAAAAACACAAATGTTCCCCATGGACAATTCCCACAATTTGGACAAGGCAATCAGAATACACAACCTATGGCTTCATTTGGACACCAAAACATTCATGGCCAACATATCCCACAAATATCAACTCAAATGGCTAGAGGGCACATTCCTACATATGCATCACACATTCATACCCATCAACATGTCCCTAATCAAAACTTGCAATATCAACAACATTTCAATCAAAACACATCATACATCTCACAACAATACATCCCACAACAAAATCCAAATTTCTCTTCACAATAAATGGGGACACATGGGATACCCATTACTCCCATGTGTGATGTGACAAACAATCCTCTAATTGATGCCTTGCAAGCTCAAGTGATGGACTTACAAAAAACCATTGAGAATATGCAAATGTCCAACAAAAATTCACATGCGTCATATAACTTATGCCCATATCCTTTTGACACAAGTCTATACATGCCACCATTTTCTCCTGGATATGTGGCACCAAACTTCACCAAATACAAGGGCAAGACAAATCCTATTGAACACGTTCAAGAATTCACGACCAACTATATGGACATTGCATATGAACGCACTTACTTGATGAGACTCTTCTCCTAGAGTCTAACAGGACCCACACTTGAATGGTTCTCCACTTTGAAGGGGATAAATACATGGAACAAACTTCCAAATAAATTTGTGAAAAATTATGCCTATAACATTGACACAAACAGGGGTTGGGGCCCTAGCTCGGTTGGCTAAATCATTCCTATTGCAGGAGGTTGGTCACGAGGTCTAGTCTCCCCCACCCCCGTGGTACCGGAGGGCGTGTCGCGCCAGCGCCGCCGGTCACGTTAAAAAGTTTACCAGGTGCACTGCAGTTTATATGGGGTCGTGCTACCCGATTCCTGCAGTCTAAAAAAAAAAAAAAACATTGACACAAACACCTCCATCACTAGCTTATGCACACTTACACAAGAAGACGTTGGTGAAACTTTTATCCCATTTTTCCAAAGATGGAAAAGTCTAGCAAGTCGTTGTCACATTGACATACCTAAAAAGAGAAAGTTGACATGTTTGTCCAAACACTCCTAGGTCCATTGAAATATGGCTTACAAGTCCACTGTTGCACAACTTTTGCAAACTTAGTCAAAAGATTCCAACTGGAAAAGGCCCTTATTGCTAAAGGAGAACTGAAATATGGCCCTAAGAACACAAACACAAACCAACCTTCAGACAAGAACAAATACTTGGTCAAGAACAAACATGTAACCAATGATGGCGTTGTTGACGCTAAGGCAGTCAACACAATGGGTCCTATACTTACTCTTAAAGGAGTTCAACCACAAAACACACAAATAATCACACATATATCTGGTGTTAATTCCATTCAAAATCATCAAAACAATCAAAACAATCAAAACTAAAGGCAACCTCATCAACCTAGACAATTCCCAAGAAGTCGTACATATACCCCTTTGGGTGAGCCAATCAAGGACGTCCTCAAGAAGCTCCTTCAAAATAGTGGCATTACACTAGAAGACCCTAAACCATATGACCCAGGACAATTTAATCCATCATGGTGGGATGACAACACTTTATGTGATTACCACCACAATAAAGGACATAAAACCTCTTATTATCGACAATTAAAGAATTTGGTTCAAGACCTCATCAAAAATTGCACAATTGAAGTGGGTGGGCCACAATTTGCATCAAATGCAAACCATACTATTCACAAGAACCCACTGCAAGACCATGGTTCAAATAAAGCCTCAACGTCAGGTTCTAGGACAAATAATACTCAAGCCAATTATGTTCACTCCACATACAATTATTCTGGTGCAACTATTATTAATCATGTTTGAACCAATGATGAATACATCAATACCATCACTGTCAAAAGAGCACCTAAATGTAACGCCACTACTAGAAGTGGAAAAGTCACCATAGTTGGCCCTTGTCCTAGGAAACCAAAAATCACAATACCCAGTCCATCCGCTAGGAAATCACAACCCAGCTTGTCTGCAAAGCAGTCACAACCTAAGATTCAATTTAACCTTATCGATCAATTAGGAAAAAACCCTGTGCAGATTTCCATACTTGAGCTGCTTCACATTTCTCCTGTGCATAATGCTATACTTGATCAAACCTGGCAAGAGTCATCTCTCCCTAAGGATATTGATGTCAACCAATTTGAGGCCATGGTGGGATACCTCACTACACCCCATCACATAACATTTCCAAACCAAGATTATTTGTCACCAAAGACCAATCATAACGACGCCTTACACATCGAAGTATTTTTCCACAAACATAAGGTCAGACGAGTTTTAGTAGATGGTGGAGTAGGACCAAACATCTATTCTTTAAAATTGGTTAAGGATCTAGGATTTTCTGATGCTTGTGTAGATGCTACAAAGAGCATATTTATCAAGGCGTATGATGATGAAGAACGCTCCTCTCGGGGCATAATCACACTCCCTATTCAGATAGGACCAATCATTGTGGATACAACCTGTCAAGTCCTAGATCTGGAACTTCCTTACAATATTTTTCTTGGTCGACCTTGGATTCATTCCCTAATGGTTGTCCCATCCACCTATCACCAATGCTTGAAGTTCCCTTTTGAAGGTACTGAAATTACCATATATGGAGATCCTGACCCATTTCAGTATTGTACCAATTTAAGAGGAATCTTTGAGCACCATTGCCCATTAACCATGAAGCTTCAACAACTTATTCCTCCAAATACATTGATCCATCCACACTTGCTAAGCCATCCACATCTACATTGGTCGCTTAGACATCCACATCCACCTTGTCGGCAGTCGTATCCACCTCTTTGACATCCACCACATCATCCACCACCCCAAGCGTTGATCCAAGTGCCATGATCCAAGACCAAGAGTGTGGAGAATATAAGCTAAACATGGCCTACTGTATAACAACAATACCCAAGTCTCCTAAGGTCTATAGCAAGCCTTGTTTCACGATAGAGTCAGGAAAATTTTTAAGTTCCTCCAAAAACAATATTCATAAAGTGGGGTGACATTGTTGGAAAATGTGCCTCAAGCTTACTAACATGAAAATTCTTGAAAGAGAAAAATCGGTGAGACCCTCAGAATGTCTTATCGACAAGTAGTTGTGTTCTAAACTTCTGAAAAGATTAAATTCGCTGAGACTTCGGTTATGTCTTTTCGACGGGTTGATTCCTGGTGATTATTGGGGAGACTCTTGGCATCGGGGAGAGGCATGAACCTTCGGAGTGATTCATTCCAACAGTGTTAGTCACGTCAAAAGTTTTGTTTACATTGGACATTGGGGAGACTCTCAGACTCTTTCTGATAGCTCTTGTCTCACCGATGGTTCTCCTCTCACCGATGGGTATACTTTCGGTATGATCTCTCGTCGACAGTGTTGGTCTCGCCGACAGGTCTGTGTTCGGTGAGAACTCTTGCCGATGGATGTTGTCTCGCCGACAATTTTTCTTTCGGTATGAACTCTTGGCGATAGTGTTTCTCTCGCCGACAGGCTGGTGCATTCGATATGATCTCCTATCGATGGTTATAGTCTCGCCGATGGGTATGCAACTTCGGTGAGAACTCTTGCCGATAGCACTTATCTCACTGACAGCTCTGTACGATGAACATCGGTGTAACATAAAGGTTCTATAAGACTCTTAGCGACAGCGATGGTCTTGCTAATAGTTCTGCAATGGACATCGGTGAGAAGTCTTTCCGATAGAGGATATCTCGCCGATGGATTTTTGTTCACTGTGAACTCTCAACGATAGTGAAACTCTTGCCGATAGATCTGCATGAGATGGATATCAATGTGATTTCTTAGTGATAGAGTGTGTCTGGCCGATGGGTTTGTATTTGATATGATTCTTGCCGATAGAGTGAGTTTGGGCAACAAGTTTGAACTCAATATGACTCTTGTCAATGGTGGTGACTCTTGCCGATAAGGACAGTTGGGCATTTTGGCATCGGAGAGACACGGTCTAGTGTCTCACCGACATGCAATTTTGTTTGAACATTTTGACCGAACGACTGTCTATCGTGGTCTGTTTTGAACCAATCAGAAAAGAAAAATGAGAACCGTTGGCAGTTGAAAAGTTGTGACTATTCTTGTGTGGAAAACAAACAGACCATAAGAAAATGGATTACACTCTAAAATGGTTGATGACGATGAACAGTGTGAGATAATGAAGTGTTTCTCAGTTGAACACAGATTGATCTAAGTGAATTCATTGAATGTTTTGGAGAGCATTTCTGTATAAGGTTGATCAATTAATTTTGTTTGAACGTTTTGACCAAAAGACTGTCTATCGTGGTCTGTTTTGAACCAATCAGAAAAGCATAATGAGAACCGTTGGCAATTGAATAGTTGTGACTATTCTTGTGTGGAAAATGAACAGACCATAGGAAAATGGATTACACTCTGCAATGGTTGATGACGATGAATAGTGTGAGATAATGAAGTGTTTCTTAGTTGAACATGGATTGATCTAAGTGAATTCATTGGATTTTTTGGAGAGCATTTTTGTATAAGGTTGATCAGTGAATGAGGTTTCCATAATAATTGACATCAAAAAGTGAAGTTGATCTATGTATGTAATTTTCTTTACTGTAATACAAAGATGCTTTTCTTGGTGTGGTGGGTTTTTCTCCTGTAAGGGTTTTCCCACGTAAATCTGGTGTCCAATTGTGTATGTGTTCATTTCTCTTTTTTGTTATTCTTTTCATGTGTATCTTGTTGAACTATAATTGCAAAAATTTTAAGTCATATCTGCATTCTTCCCTGAGGTTTTGACGTTAGGAGAGTTTGTTCCGCACCTAAGCTTTCCTTACAAGTGGTATCAGAGCCTGGCTAGTTGTGTTATCCTTGTGGGTACGTTGGGTTTTTGTGTCAATTTTGTTTAGTGGGAGTCTTGTAGAAGTCTGGTAATTTGAATTACAGATTAAGATGGCAAGCACATCAGGAAAGATTGAAATTGAGAAATTCAATGGCATTAATTTTGAGTTGTGGAAACTCAAAATGGAAGATTTATTGGTTGATCGTGATCTTTGGCTTGCTAGGTCTGGAACGAAGCCTACAGGAATGAAGCAAGAGGATTGGGACCTTACAAATCGAAAATCAAAGGGGCTGATAAGGCTCTTTTTAGCATACTTTTTACTTTTAAATGTTCATGAAGAAAAGACAGCATCCTCTTTGTGGAAAAGATTGGGACCTATTTATCAGGGCAAGTCCTTGGTAAATAAGTTGTTCTTGAGGAAGAAGTTGTACTCTTTGAAAATGAAGGAAGGAGCATTTGTTGTTGATCATTTGAATGCTTTCAACATGTTGATTTCTCAGTTAGCATATGTGGGTGTGAAGATTGATGAAGAAGATCGTTGTATGCTACTGTTATGTTCTTTTCCAGATTCTTGGGATCACTTGGTGATGGCTATTGGGAGTACTACTTCCTCTTTTAAGATGGAAGATATTGTTGCTTCTTTGTTATCAGAAGAGATGAGAAGAAAATCTTTTGAGATGGTGAAGGAGGCTCTTGCTGTTAGAGGCAGATCAAAAGAAAAAGGCAAGAAGAAGGACAAGAAGTCCAAATCCAAATCAGAGGGAAGATCAAAGTCTCCTAGTAAGAAGTCCAAGATAAAGTGTTGGAATTGTGGGAAGCCTGGTCATGTCCAAAAGGATTGCAAAGAGGAGAAAAAGAAGAAGAAGAAGTATTCTTCCAACAATGATTCTTCTCAGAGTTATGCAGATGCTTTCATTGCAGCCTTGGCTACACAAGCAAAAGATGATGTCTGGTTGATTGATTCTGGAGCATCTTTCCACATGACATCTCATAGAGACTAGTTCACTAAGTATGAAAAATACGATGGTGGAAGGGTGTATTTGGCAAGCGATTCATCTCTGCAAATTGTTGGTCGTGGAAGAGCCAGAATTCAGTTCCCTGATGGAAGAGTGAAGGGAATCAATGATGTAATGCATATACCAGGTCTGGCTCAAAATTTACTTTTTGTTAGTAAGCTGAACGATGTTGGAGTGTAGGTCTCATTCTCTGGAAATGGTTGTAAGATGACTAGAGGCTCAATGGTGCTAGCTAGGGGTGCTCATATTGGTACTTTGTATAAGGTGGATGCACTTGTTGTGCAATGTAATAGTGTCTCTGTAAAGTCACTGAAGGCTACTCGTGGAGAAAAGGAGGAAAAAGTTCCTGATAGTGAAAACTCTATGAAATTTAAACTTCTAGCAGAAAAGACTGTGCTCTGGCATCATAGGCTTGGCCACATTGGAGAAAAAAGTTTAAAAACTTTGAAAAATAAAAACCTGGTTGAAGGGCTTGACGATTGTAACCTCGAATTCGAGTTTTGTGAACATTTTATAAATGGTAAACAACATTGTGTTTCATTTTACTCCAGTCCTCACAAATCTTCTAGTTTACTTGATTACATACATTCTGATGTTTTTGGTCCAGTAAATGTTCCTTCTTTGTCTAAATCAAAATATTATGTATCGTTCATTGATGATTATTCGAGAAGGGCATTTGTTTATTTTTTGAAAAGTAAATCAGAAGTGTTCAGTTGTTTTAAGGAATTTAAAAACCTTGTGGAAAATCAGACTAGAAGAAAAAAAATGTTTAAGGATTGACAATGGCAGTGAGTTTTGTTCTGATGAGTTCGAAAGGTACTGTAAAGATTATGGAATTAAAAGACATAAAACTACACCCTACACTCCGCAACAAAATGGAGTTGTTGAAAGGTTCAACAAGACAGTGATGGAAAGAGCATGAAGTATGCTGAGCAGTGCATGCTTGGAGGAGAATTTTTGGGCTGAGGCAGTTGCAACAGCATGTTATTTAATAAACCATTCTCTAAATTCCTCTCTTGTTGAGAAAACACCTTTGGAAGCATGGTCTAGAAAGAAGCCCTCTCTGAGACATATTCAGTTCTTTGTCTGTGAGGCATATGCATATGTGTCGAATGAAAAAAGGTCTAAATTGGAAAACAAGGCTGTTAAATGTATTTTTATTGGTTATAATGCTGGCATAAAAGGATACAAGCTTTGGAATCTTGATACAGAGAAGGTTCTATACAACAGAAGTGTTATTTTTCATGAGTTGAAGCCTTCTACTTTGGATCTGCAGTTAGAGACAAAATCAAAAAATAAAAAGGATGTATTTGAAATTCCTCCAACACCAGATAAAGAAGAATTGAAAATTCAAAATGTACCTAAAACTGAGGAGAACTCAAGTAGTTCTGAGAGTTCTAAAGAAGATCAACCTCAGCCTCAGCTTGTGAGGAGGTCAACACGTGAAAGAAAGCAACCTGATAGGTATGGGTTTTCTATGTTAGATTCTACTTGTGCCTATGCTTTAATTTCTAGCACTGATCAGCCTAGGACTATGAAAGAGGCATTTCGAATGTCTGATTCAAACTCTTGGTTGGAAGCCATGAATGAAGAAATGGCATCATTAGAAAAGAATGATACTTGGAGTTTGGTGCCCTTGCCTGAAGGCAGAAAATTTGTTGGCTGCAAATGGGTATTTAAAAAGAAAATAGGTCCGATGGTAGTGTGGAAAATTATAAGGCTTAGGTTGGTTAAGTGCATGGGTATTCCCGTGTAGAGGGAATTGATTATGGAGAACATTTTCTCCCCGTAGCTGCTTCGACGCCTATCGATTTCTTTTGTCACCGGCAGCAGTGTATGACTTAGAGGTCGAACCGATGGATGTGAAGACAACATTTCTTCATGGTGATCTTGAAGAAGAAATCTATATGTCCTAGCCTAAGCACTTTGTTGAGAAAGGTAAAGAAAACCGGGTTTGCAAAGTTGAAAAAATCTTGTATGGATAAAAATTCCTAGAATGTGGTAAATCAAGTTTGACATGTTTGTTTTGTCATTGGGATTTGTAAGATTGAAATCGATCATTGTGTGTACTACAAAGCTGAAAATGATCGCTTTCTTATTATTGCTCTCTATGTTGATGCCGATATGTTGTTCATAGGCAATAGTAAGTTAATGATTTATGATCTAAAAATCTTAGTTGTCTCAGAAAGTTCTAAATTTAAAGATTCCTTGTGCAGCCGTATATTCTAGGTTCTGGAAATAACCAGGTATAGGAAGAATAGAAAACTTTGGCTAAGCTAGAGTATGTTAACACTGTTCTGAAGAGATTTTATATGACTAATTGCAAGCAGCTAGTTGTTCCAGTTTTGTAGGGAACGAAGCTATCTGTATATTTCGAAGACCGCCCAAAATCTCCTACTAAGATAGAGGATATGACTAGAGTGCCTTATGCTAGTGACCAGAGTGCCTTATGCTAGTGTAGTTGGCAGTTTAATGTATGCAATGGTCTGTACAAGGCCAACATTGCCCAAGCAGTGGGAGTATTAGTCATTTTATGGAAAATCTGGAAGGACACATTGGGATGTTGTGAAAAGAGTGTTTAGATATCCGGGCGAAACCTTTGTGTTACCGGCAATTTGGTTGAATCATAGAGGACTCTTAGCATTCGAGGCTATGTGGATTTTGATTGGTAGGGGACATTGACAGCAGAAGATCCACCAGTGGATATATTTTCATGATGAATGGTGGTGTAGTTAGTTGGATGAGTAAAAGGCAGGCTGTAGTCGCTTTCTCCACTATAGAGGCAGAATACATGGCAGCAACACACACTTGTAAAGAAGCAATCTGGTTAAAACATTTTTGTTCTAACATCGGGTTTAATGAAGGGAAAATTACAATTTACTATGACAGTCAGAGTGCTATTTGTTTGGCAAAAAATCCTACTTTCCATGCTAGGACAAAATATATTGATGTGCAGTATCATTTTGTACGAGATATGGTGGAGGATGGAAAGGTCTCTTTAGAAAAAGTGGATACTCTAGAAAATGTTGCAGATGCATTGACAAAACCAGTGAGCACAGACAAGTTCAGGTGGTGTGCTAGTTTGATGGGCCTTAGTGCCCATGAATTGGCATCGGGGAGACACGGTCTAGCGTCTCACCGACATGTGATTTTGTTTGAACGTTTTGACCGAACGACTATCTGGCGTGGTCTGTTTTGAACCAATCAAAAAAGCAGAATGAGATCCGTTGGCAGTTGAACAGTTGCGACTATTCTTGTGTGGAAAATGAACAGACCGTAAGAAAATGGATTACACTCTGCAATGGTCGATGACGATGAACAGTGTGAGATAACAAAGTGTTGCTCAGTTGAACATGGATTGATCTAAGTGAATTCATTGGATGTTTTGGAGAGCATTTATGTATAAGTTTGATTAGTGAATGAGGCTGCTGTAATAATTGACATCAGAAAGTGAAGTTGATCTCTGTATGTAATTTTCTTTACTGTAATACAAAGAGACTTTTCTTGGTGTGGTGTGGGTTTTTCCCCCATAAGGGTTTTCCCACATAAATCTGGTGTCCAATTGTGTATTTTTTCATTTCTCTTTTCTATTATTCTTTTCATGTGTATCTTGTTGAACTGTAATTGCAAAATTTTAAAGTCATATTTCCATTCTTCCCTAAGGTTTTGACGTTAAGAGATTTTGTTCTGCGCCTAAGCTTTCCTTACAGACATGAGCCAAGAAGACACTGAAGACATATTTTCATGGATCTACAGAGACCCAGGAAATTCACCCCCATTGCCAGTAGAGAGATATGGTAAAGGCTATGACATAGCAAAGGCAAAAGGCTATGATGGAACTAGTGGCCTTGGCAAAGACAAAACAAGAAATGGGAACCTCTAATGCCTATTGGAAGACCGAAACATCTCGGGTTAGGGTTAGGACCACTTGAATTTGGCGATCAAAGTACCAATGTACTTTCTAGTGAGAAAGTGAATGCTTTGGAATGTGTCGAGACAACTAAAGACCCCTTTACCGAAACTGACTCACAAGAATGGGAATTTGGCTCCCAACAATCCCTAAGTGATTATTTCCTTGATGACTTATTCCTTGAACCTAGAGAACCTACATTTGAAGAGAGGTTCCAAAAAAAAATTAAGCTTGATCTGACACCAAATAATGACAACTCTAAAGTCCCGAGGAACAATGCCAAGTCTAAATTATATTCTAGCCCCATTGACCATCCTTCCACCAGACCCATCCAACCATCTGACAGCAATGACCCTCACTTGGAATCATTCGAATCACCACATGAAACTACCAACCCCAATTTCAATCCATTCGTCCCTTATTTTGACAATGAGTATGAATCAAGTGAAGGAGAATACTAGATAGAATCTAATGTGGAGTTGGATGATGACAATTATCTTTAACCTCTCTGAATCTTTCGGCATGCTTCCCACGTCCCCCCCACCATTCCCTAATAATAATGAAGGTATTTCCTTAGTCTACCCATACCTAATTGATTGGGATCAACAAGGCTCGCCAGTTATGGACATGTTTCAGAATGATGAGGTCATAGCAGAATTCATGGGACTTCATGAGGGTATACCAAGTGGAGACCACAAGGTTGGATTTGCTATTGATCTAGATTGTGTGACCTACTTTGGGGAGACTATGTCATCCTCTAGTCGCAAAATGAAAAATAAAAAATAAACAAAAAATGACACTTCTTTAGGTGAAAACGAAAAGGCACCTTCTAACGATAAAAAAGTAAAAATAAAGGGCGTATCTGAGGGTGAAAACCTCCCTGAGGTACCCAAGGATGGAGGACTAGACTTTCTCCCCGTCACTCAAGAAAAATCGGTAATGCTTATCGAAGACACCATCGAAGTCAACATAGCTACTACAGAGGACTCCAAAATGGTTCTCTTTGTTGAATCACTGACAGAAGAAGAAAAACTAGAATTCCAACAGTTCTTTTCAGAACGAAAGGTTAACTTTGTATGGTCTTACGCCGATATGTCAAGACTGGATCTAGAGTTAGTATTGCACCACCTACCTTTGCTGCCTAATGCTAAGCCAGTTAAACAGAAGTTAAGAAAGATGCACCCATAGATTGCATTGCTGGTCAAGGTTGAACTCAAGAAGTTGCTAGACACAGGTTTCATAAGGTCAATAGATTATGCAGACTAGATTTCTAATCTTGTACCTGTCACAAATCCCAATGGTCAAATCCACATTTACACAGATTTTCATGATTTAAATAAGGCATGCCCAAAGGACGACTTTCCACTGCCTAACATAGACATTATTTTTGACCTCACAGTAGGATACGAGATGTTGTCTCTTATGGATGGTTTCTTGGGTTATAATCAAAATCGTATTGCTCCTAAGGTTCAGCGTAAAATTGCATTCACATGTCCTTGGGGTACCTATTGCTGGAACGTCATGCCTTTTGGTCTTAAGAATGCGGGTGCCACATATCAAACAGCCATGACAACAATATTCCATGACATGATGCATACACTAATGGAAGATTATGTGGATGACCTTTTGGAAAAATCATTGACACACAAAGATCATCTCAAGGTACTAGACAATATTTTCAAGGAAGAATACAAGCTTCGTTTGAATCCGAAGAAAAGTGTCTTTGGTGTGACGTCAGGCAAACTTTTGGGGTACATAGTTTCTCATAGAGGCATTGAAGTAGACCCCACTAAAGTGAAATCTATATTAGACATGCCCCCTCCCAAAGGGATCAGTGACTTAAGGACATTACAAGGAAAACTAAAATCCGTTCGGCACTTCATTGCACAACTTGCAGACAAATGTCAACCATTTCAGTATCTCTTGTGCAAGGGCATCCCCTTTGTGTGGATAGATAAATGTCAAGCAGCCTCTGAACAGATTAAATAATATTTATTATCACCTCTAGTCCTCATGCCTCTAATTCAAGGAAAACCTTTGATTTTATACATTTTTGCAACTACCTCAGCACTGGGGGCATTGCTGGCACAAAATGATTATGAGGAAATAAAACAGGCCATTTACTACATTAGTCGCACATTGGTCGGATATGAACTCAACTACACATCCATTCAAGGTGCATGTCTTGCAGTTGTCTTCACTGCTCAGAAATTACTTCATTACATATTGAATCATAAAACACACTTAGTGGCCAAGATAGATCCATTGAAGTATCTCCTCAGTCGGGCAGCATTGACAGGAGGTTTGGAAAAATGGGTAATGATACTGAGTGAGTATGACATACAGTATGTGGAATGCAAGGCTATAAAAGGAAAAGTTATAGCATATCAACTCGCAGATGCTCCCATACAAGGTGATCATCCATTAGTAGTCAATTTCCCAAATGAATCCATCTTGTAGGTAGAACCAACATCACCTTGGAAGCTCTATTTTGATGGATCCCACACAAGTCATGGCTTAGGAGTAGGAATATTATTCATCACACCACAAGGGGACTCTATCCCTAAGCCATTCAAAATCACCTTCCCTTGCACAAACAATGTTGTTGAATATGAGGCACTTGTCACAAGACTCTGAATGGCTATCAAATGGAAAATCAAAGCACTTTTGGTCTTCGGCGATTCTCAGTTGGTCATTAACCAAGTTAATGACGAATATGACACCAAGGATGAAAAATTGATTCCCTACAAACACATGAATGATAGCTTCCTATCATATTTCCAAATGATTTCTTTTGAGCAAGTTCCTAGGGCAAAAAACAAGCAGCAAACGCAATGGCTATGATTGGGTCTCTCCTAGACATTCCCAGCAATGTGCCACAATTTGAGTTCTTAGTGGAACAATTGTTGGTGCACGCTTATGATATTCTTGAATCAAAAATGGTTTGTGAGCTTGTTGGTCCCAATTTACCTTGGTATCAAGACATATATGACTACCTCAACTCCCAGACCCTTCCCCCAAACCTGTCTAATAACAAGCGAAAATCCTTTATCTGTAAAGTCACTTGATACACCATCATCATTGACACCCTTTATCGTCGTAGCTTTGACAACACCCTTCTTCATTGTCTCGACACTGACGAAGCAAGAGTAAAATTATGTGAGGTACATGTGGGTATATGTGAATCCCATTCGATTGGCCTAACTTTAGCCAAAAAGATTATGATACTTAGGTATTACTGGCCAATAATGGAAAAGGATGTGCTTGAGTTCTTAAGAACGTGTCACCAATGTCGAATTCATAGTGATTTAATTCATGCACCAGCATAGGAATTGAGGCCGATTACTTCTCCTTGGCCCTTCGCACAATGGGGACTCGACCTTGTGGAGAAAATTCATCCTACCTCATCCAATGGCCATAAATTCATCATTACCGCTACTAAATATTTTACCAAATGGATTGAAGTCATTCCCCTCACTTACATAACCGACAAGAAAATTTCCAAATTCATCCTCAACTACATAATCTGTCAGTATGGTGTCCCACAATCCATCATCACAGATAATGGTTTTCCCTTCAAAAATTAGGACATTTGTGAGCTTTGTGAATGCCTTCATATCCAACACCATTTCTCCATGCCCTATTATCCCCAAGGAAACGGTCAAGATGAGGTGTCTAACAAAACGATTATCAAAATTCTTAAGAAGATAGTCAATAACGTTGGTCGTGACTGGCACATCCAACTCAACCCTGCTATGTGGGCCTACCGCACCAGCATCCACACGCTTATAGGTGCCACTCCATTCACCCTGGTCTTTGGACCTGAAGCCATCTTGCCCATCGAGGTTGAAATCCCATCTTTGCGAGTCTCCATGAAGGGTATGATCGATGATGAGGAGTACAAACAATCACAACTGTATGAGTTAGAGATGTTAGATGAAAGAAGACATAATACCTTGAATCACCTATAGGCATATCAAAATTGTCCTTGTCGTAGTTATAACAAGAAAGTAATGGTTAGAAAGTTCAACATTGGCGACCTAGTTCTCATGCAAAATCCTAAGAATCAAGCTAACAGAGAAAAACCTATCAAGTTCGAACCAAATTGGCTAGGTCCTTATGTCATCATGTCCTCTCTTGGTTCTGGAGCATATCAACTAGCTACTCCATACAGTGAACAACTAACAGAGCCCATCAACAGTCTACATCTTCAAAATTTCTATGCATAACATCAAAAAAGTCTTGCCGAAAACCATTAAAAATACAAAAAATTGAAAAAAAAAATCATCACCTTGATGAAAACCTGGCAAACAGACGTCCTAGTGACACCAAAAAAATGAAAAAATGACAAGAAAATAGTAAAGAGATATAATTCGTCCAATAGTGAAAACTTGGTAAATAGGCACTTTGGATAAGTACCATGGTGAAAACTTGGCAAACATGTGCCATGTGTAGTCAGTCATTCCTTTGTCATCTATTGTCACTCTATCTACCTTAGACCATAATAAACATCCACTTTTCCAACATTATCACAACATTCACCTTGACATCATGCCATTTCTTTCCATGGTCGACAATGGTTGACATCAAGTCTCACATACTGTCCATTGTCCATACTGAGCACATCCTTTCCATCTCATTCTCCTTGGCTCATTCTCGACCTGACTAGGGGAAACCTTTTATCATGTGACTGCAGTGGGTATCGCACATGGCCCTAACAATTGAAAAAGTCTTGAAAAAAGACCTAAAAAATTAGAAAATGTCCTGAAAAAGGACATAAAAATCAAAAAAGTCCCCTAAAAAAATCCATAAAAATGATAAAATTTCTTGAAAAAATCGATAAAATTAGAAAATGTCCTAAAAAATCTATAAAATTAGAAAATGTCTTGAAAAATTCCATAAAATTAGAAAATGTCCTAAAAGAAATCCAAAAATCAAAACATGTCAAAACACAAAACATCAGGATAACACTCAAAATCCTCTAGTCACATTCGATGCCCTCAAGGCTCCCTAGACTCAGTCCCTTAGGGTTCATCGTCAAGTCAAAACATATCAGTGCCTTCCAATATGTTTGTCATTCCCTGTCGAACTACAAGGTCTCTGAGTGCACGATGTAGGCAAGGCCATCTGTCGATGAGCCTCAAGGCCACCTAGGTCAGTCCTTTAGGGTTCATTGCATAAGTCAAATAAGTCAGACGTAGTCAAACTCAGACAAAAGACAGTCATCAAAACATCAACATTCAAATCACGAACCAACAGACAACATAGTCTAGTCAGTCATCAAGTCAAACATCAATCAAATTGCCAACGCAATGTTAACCTAGTCACTTGATGGTCCCCTTCAAGATGTGTCCTTCTTGGAATTGGACCCTGTCAAAATATCATTTTCCTTTTCAGGATGTGTCTTTCCTAACAACAGGCTTCGTCACATAGTCATTGGCCTTTTCAGGATGTGTCCTTCCTGATGACAGGAATTGTCAAACCATCAAAACTGTCAGGCAATCACCCTTTGACAAACAAATATTGGAAAGAATATTGAATGACTGTTGATTTTGCTGGTCTATTTTGTCTTATCTTTTTTATTGCTTTGTCTCTTGAACATGTTACTAGCTACCTCAAGGATGTCCCATGAAGGATTTATAGGTGCGATGATGTCTCATGGCCTAATTTTCCTTGATTGTTGTCTTTGGTGTGTCTTGACAAAAAGACTAGGGCAACCTGGCCCTTAGTATGAGTTAGGACATTCCTCATCTGTGACTGTCTATTTTTTGCAAGTGGTGACCTTGCACACCTTGGTCTATGTCATATCATGGTGTTTGTTGTCCATTTGTCTCATTTTACCACCCAATGATGATTATGCAATGCCTATGATGTTATTTGGCCAAATATTGAAGTATTCCTTTTTCATCCAACATCCATGTCTTCCATCCTAACATTTCTTCTATCCCTTCATCCTCCCATCTTCTCATCCATTTTGAGAGCACACTCATGTTCTTTTAACCTGCCTATCCTCTTGAGGGGGTATACCACTACCTCCTCATCATCCTTCCTCTCCTCACTTTCAAACTGGAGCATATTTTTGACTTGTTCTTTGACATAATGCGATAAACTGCATTATGTCAAAGAGGGGCAAAATGTAGACACATAAAAATGGCCTCGACTTGCAAACCACATTTTCTATGATGACCACACTTCTCCCTCACATAATTAATGTATTAATTATTCCTCCATGATTATTTAAATAAATAAATTACATTTATTTGTTTAAATACGTCACTAATTAACCCTTATTACCTCCAATAATTAAATAAATTTCTAATTACCAACATTCTCATTTATCCTTCAACCAAATAAACTTATTTATTTAACCCATTTTCCATCCCACCAAATAAATTTATTTATTTCCTTTTGTCTCATTCCCATTTATGAATTAAACCATTATTTAATTCATAATTCAACCTTTCTCCATAAATTAAATAACTTCTATTATTTCAACTACTTCTTTTTCTCCACCATTGATTTAATTGCTTTCAATTAAATCTCAACCCTTCATTTCAAAGCTTTCCCTAACTTTGACCTAATGTTTCCCTAACCCTAATCCTCCTTATCACATTAAATCCTTGCCTTTGATCTTAGGGCTTCACCAACTTTAAATCTTGACCATCCATTCTCAATTTCGAATTCTTTAAAAGGCTCTCTCTCTCTAGCCATTTTACACAGCTATTTTCATAATGCTTGAGAACTTAAATACTTGAGCACTCCCAAATCTTCAATATTTTTCTTGTCTTGATCATAGGTGATAATTTCACTTCAAATCTAAGGGCAATTATACCATTTTCAGCAAGATGGAGAAGGCCAATGGAGGTCATTCAATGGAAGCTTGAAATTCAAGTGATGTTGTTTCATATTATTATGTTTCTTTCTTTCATTGTTCTCCATTGTTGATTGGGGAATTAATTTTATGCTACTTGCAATTAAGTTGAAAATTTATCCTAATACAAAGACAACACATCATATATTGAAAACCTCATGCAGTTTAAAATTGCTACCCATTTTAAAGCAAGCATCATATCATGCAATTTGAAGGTGTAATGTTCAAATTTGGCTATATGTTACTGAAAAAGTGAATAGCTAACACCTTCTTCTTATGGGCTTAGCAATTTCCAAAAAAAAAATCTTGAACTGTAATTTTTTTCGCTTTCCTTGCATGTGATGTAAACTTGGATCAGTTTTGACCTATAAAAAATAAAACAGATCACTGTGTAAATAAAATAAATAAACTATCTATGGATGACTATGCAGTGAAAACATTTGAAGAATTTGATCCAAGAATAGAGAAAGTAATAATGAGTGTTTTAGAAGCCACCAAAGAAGATGTTGATTTGGTTGTCAAAGTAGCTCGAGCTACCTTCGACCATGGCCTATGCCCTCACATGCCTGGCTCTGTGAGATCTCTCACTCATCTTCAAGGAAACTGGTTTTTACTAATTTTTTGGCAATAAATGTTGTGATTTTAGGAGAGGAGCCACACACTAATTAAGTATGCAGATATGCTTCAAAAATATTTTTAGCAACTTGCAATTTTGGAAACATGGGACACTGGAAAATGTTTAGATCTTGTTAAAGTATTCGATGTGCCAGAGGCAATTGGCAATCTTTGATACTATGCAGGTACATATCAAGTCAGGAGTTCATGAGGACAACCAAAAGAGGACTAAATTGGCTGATCTATTGAGGTCACAGCCTTGAATTTTCACAGTCCCAAACTATTGTTTTCCTATGATTGGATACCAAAAAACTTGGGAAGTTAATTGAATCAAAAGGTCTCCATCTTCCATTGAATTGATCTAGAGGTTATTAAATATTGCCCATAAATTTCAAACAAAGATGAGATTTTCCTTCCAACACTTTAAAGTGTAATGGTTTAATAAAAACAAACTGAGTATAATCTATAACTTTGTCTATTCATTCTATTCTTTCATAGTGAGACTTATTAAAATTCCCAATGAAGGGATTGTCCTCATTCTAGGTGTGTAAATATTAAGAGTGTTTATGTTTTCTATCTTTTAGAAGACAGTATTTGTACATTACCAGACAAATGCACAAATTGTGTACCAAAAAAAAAGACAGTATTTGTACATTACTAGATAAATGCATAAATGTTTTCTTCGGCTTTTTTTTTTTGAAATTTACTAGGTACAAATACTACTCTAATAAGGTTGGCACATTAAAATTAAGGAAATTAGGTGTTGTAGGTTGTAATGCTTGATATCTATTGGAAACTTCTCAAACATAGGACCATTTCTTTACATATATATTTGTGTTTTTAAAATTCAATAATCTACTTGTTTAGATGATTTCTTTGAGACATCTTTTAGATTAAGAGATATTTTGGCATTTTCTTATGGTAAAAAGTTAAGATACTGAACAAAATTTAATTAATTAATTTTTATAGGGCTCATTTTAAACCACATGTAAACTAAATTCTAATTGATATTTTATTAGACTAACAAGCAGAAAAATGATGTTGAAGTGACTTTACATAGAAGTTAGAGAACAAAACTGAAGTCACTTTTCCTTACCTGTACAATTACCCAGTGTGAAGCAGCCCTTAATATAAAATATTTTTTTTAGATCAATATCATTTTATTTAACTTTAATTCTTTGTTGTTGCAAAGAATTCTCAGACTTCACAAAGTTATGTAAATTCTCAGACATCACAAAGTTATGTAATTACATATGCACGTTTTAATGCACTCTACTCAAACAATAATTTTATTAAAGTTCAGTCAGATTAGAGCCTCAATTGAGCTCGCCAGAATTTAATTGAAATTCAATTGAAAGCCCTTTTGAATTCATCATTTCATAAAGTTAAAGACATTTAAGAAACTCTCATTCATTAATATAAATTGAAATCCTCTTTTAAAATAGATAGAAATTTTACAACAAATTAAAATGCATTTATTCTCTACCATTAATTTATTTACTGCATTTAGATAATCTACAGGAAATTTGTAAAAATAATTAGCAAATCTTATATATGGAAGGTGATAAATGGAAATATTTTATTGTATAAATTAGTAGTAATATTATTTTCATCATTTAAATATGTTTGCAGATTCATCCATCCTATGAAAACATAGAACTATATAAGCTTTTCTCTATAGAAGCATAGGAATATGGAAATATGTAAATATGTACTCTAATTCCACACATAGCATAGAGGAATATGAAAATCTAAACTGGAAGGTGCCAATATAATGTCCTAAATCATAATAATATTTTTTATAGGTTGGGAAGAGTTTGATAATGTGCTAAGTTCTAATTGTTAATCTTTAGAAGTAGCAACTCAACCATTAATTTCATCTTAGTAGGTCCATCTTTTGAAGGTGAAGGCTACTAGCCCAAAACAACTAGTCTCTTTGGACAAAGTTTGATATTTTTAAACTTTCAATTGAACACAAATGGAAAAAGCTATAGCCAAAACTTATAATCTATAATAGAAAATTTGTTGATTGTTTCCTATGTTTTTCTCCTTCTTAAGTATGTACAATAGTGGTCGATTAATGGGGCATCTATGGCTATTAAAATACTTTCTTTCAATTTTAAGTTAAGTCAAAGCATCACTCTATTTCACTGCTACTTGATGACCCATGTAATGGTATCTAATAAATGAAAATAATTAAAGGTAATTGAAATTACCTAATCAAATACCCTTCAATGTAAACACTATTGCACCCAAATCAAACATAAATAAAATTGCACAAGGAAAAAATTAGCAATAACTTGATATCAAAAAGTTGTACAAAAACTCTTATTTATGACACCATAAAGACTAAAATTAGATATGACTTTGCACACTCAACAATAGGAAATTCTAAACAAATGCATGTTAAAACTCTTTTTTAGAATTGAAACTTCGCATACAAGCATATGTAGGAAAATCATAAGCATCTGTAGGAAAATCTTGATTGGCATGGTTTACAAATTTATCATATATACCTATATTAATGAATACCCAAATAAGAAATCAATCGCAAGATTTTGTGATTTACAACACCTACAGCAAAAAAATTGTAGATTAATCAATTTTTACCTACAATGCCTTCTATTTGACAAAATAAATGGTTTTCATGGCAAGAGCTGCAAATAATTTATTTTAACTGATAATGAAATTTATAATCTCTAAACTGCCTATAGAGAATGTCTCTAGGCCTAATAAACTCCTCTTATGAGTTTAAATGAAGCAAGAAAATCATATTATACACAAAATGGTTGCAGAGTACTTGGACTTGATGAGGGCTTGGAAAGCTATTTTTTTTAGCTCATCTATATGAAGGTAAATTTAAATAAAGTTTTTTTTATTAGTGCATAATCAGTAACTTTGAAAAGTTAAGTTGAAGCATCACTCTATTTCACTACTACTTGATGATCCATGTAATGGTATCTAAAAAATGAAAAGCATTAAAGGTCATTGAAATTACCTTATAGAAATCTACACAGGGAAAAATTTAACAATAATTTGATATCAAAAAGTTGTACAAAAATTCTTATTTATGATACCAAAATTAAATATGATTTTGCACATTCAACATTAGGAAATTACTAAAAAATGAGTAACAAAAATAGAGATTATGCATTTTTGAACCGTAGATTTTAGGGGTGTGAAATGTTATGACTCTTTTGCTCAATTAGGGTTTTTCACCTAAAGGAAAGAGATAGATCCCACACCAACATATAGGTGGTTCACTCAAACCAATGCAAATACAATGAAATATGCCTAAATGCAATGATCTAAATGCAGAAAACTAATAAAATTGATTGATTATTTATGCAAAACCTAAGAAATATGAAATGTTTGAAAACATAGTGTTGTATGCAAAAATCAACTAGAAACATGCACAAATGAAATTAGAACTTAATGAAATTGAACAGAGTGCACCTGGAGATGAAATGCTAATGCTGGAAGGTTTTGGAATGCTACAAAAATCACTGTTGATGACCAGTGGGACTCATTCACCACTAATGGTGAATCAATCCTGCTTCTAGTAAAATTTTCTAAAACTAGTCTCTGAGTGTCGAAAACTGAAAACTGAAGAAATCCACTTTTCTAGCATGGAAGTGGGACTCATTCACCATTGATGGTGAATCAGTCCACCTACAGAAATTTGCAAATTCTGAATTCAACTCTATAGGTCTAGATCTGCACTTGTCTTCTTGTTGGGTTGACGGAACCAAATCTGCAGAAAACGGGTTGAATGTTGTCTCCAAGCTTGAATTAGAGTATGGTTGACTTGAATAGCTTTGATGACTTATTGGCCACTTTTCAACACCTATTTCTTTGACAAATCTACCTACAAGCCCTACAAACACACATGCAAAGTGGGGGAAAATGGTTAAGGGTTAGAGTATAGGGATTTACCTTGGTCAAATCCCACTTTGGTAATCAAACCCTTGATAAATAAATGAAATGAAAACAAGAAAGTAATTATGAACAAACAACATGCAAGTGTCATAAACTCACCAAACCTTTGTTGTTGAAGTCTGAAGATATGTCAATGGTTGCTCCAAGATGCTTGATTCAATGATGCTATGTTGCTCAAATGCTTGAATGAGATGATTGAATGGATGAATGAATGCTTGAATGAATGGTTGAATGGGGGGGTTGAAATGGATTGAAAAACACTTATATATACACACTTATGCCCTAATTACCCAAAAATACATCACAGGCCGACCTACGGTCTTAATGAATAAAAACCCGAAAGAAATTTGAATTTATTTTTGAATTTTGTGCCAAGAGGGACTCATTCACCACCCATGGTGAATGGGTCTCACTCAAGGCATGAAAGTGGGAGTCAGAAATTATATTGTCTTTAATGTTGTTTGTCAAGTTTGTATTCAAAAACACACTTAATTAAGGCCTGTAAGTGCATAAAGGGGCCAAATAAAGCATAAGAAAGGTGTAATTAGTGATGACAAGCCTAAAAAAGCATGAAATTTTATTACAACACTTTACAACACTTCAAGATAAGACTTGGTAAAGGATAAAAAGGGAATATTTAGATGAATTATAATAAGAGTCTAAAAAAGTGTAGAAATGTGTTACAACACTTCACAACACCTTCAGAAGACATCATAAAGTCTTAATAATTTGAAAATTCAAGACCTAATGTGAATGTATAAGTTACATTACAACATTAAATCTAAGCAAAATAAGCCAAGCACCATAGGAAAAAGACCTAAATGACCATGAAAATGTCCAAAGATCCATTTTTCTACGGTACATTTATCCCCCACTTTAGTGAGAGGATGAACTTGCTTCAAACTCACACTAAAGTAGCCATGCATATTGAGAGGGATCCAAATGCACTTATGCTAGCAAGATGAGATAACAACGATCAAGAGGGATGATCAAGCCCCCAGGATGAAGATCCCATGGCAAACTAAACATAAGAACAAAGGAACACACATATGAAAGAGAAAAAGTAAAAGGTCGGATCAATCTTATGAGATAACAACGATCAAGAGGGATGATCAAGCCCCCAGGATGAAGATCCCATGGAAAACTAAACATAAGAACAAAGGAACACACATATGAAAGAGAAAAAGAAAAGGAAGAGAAAAAGGAAAAGGTCAGATCAAGCTTTGATAATTTGTCCAACTAGTTGTGGATCAAATCTAGGTTGTTTGTCCTAAAAATAAAATGCATACTCACTCTAGGGCGATGGAACTCATGGCTATTTGTCAGGTGAGAAGGCCCAAAAGGTGAGAAGCATACACCTAGCTGGTATGTACTCACAAACACATAGGTGGCTATGGGGAAATTTGTGTCTGAAATGGGCTTCTGCTCAACCATATCAAGAAGTTATGCCTCTTGTTGGCTTTACTAAAGTGCCACAAAGGGGTATGGTTTGTGCTTCATGAGACAAGCAAGCTTGGTAATGCTTAGAACTCATGAATAAGCGGGGATGGCTTTCTGGGCATGCAAGTTGTGGCCAGCACCAAGGTGACCATATAAATACAAAAATGTAAAATTTAAAAATGCATATGAAATGCAAAATATGTTCAAAGGAGTCTTGTTTAGTTTCATGCAGGGTCTATCACTTGGGAACATTATATAATGTCTCCAAGAGGACCAATCAAAAGAATAAGTGTGTCACAATGTAGGGGATCGTGCATTAGACTTACCAAGAGGAATATAATATATAGAGATGAGATGACTTATGAAATACATCACACTCAATGTCATCCACAAAATAATAAATGCATCACAAAAATGACAAGGCTACACTAGGAACCAAGAATGCAAATGAATTATGGTATTGTATTCCCCACACTTTAAAGGAATTGCTACACATCATTCTGTGAAGTACTTTAAAGTAGCAAGAAAAAATGCAAAAGAAACAAGACATGAGGAGCCAACTAGGGAAGAAGCCCTATATGCCAAGTCATGCGTTTTAAGGTAAGGCTCGTCATGCAAAGAAAGGAACAAAAGAAGAGAGGGGTTTCCCCCAAAAAGGAACACACCAAACACATGACGGATCTATGGATTTGGGGTCAGTATGTTCATTGTTGCAATGTTTTTATTAAAGATCTTGAAACTGTCATCATTCCCCAAATACATATAGAACTGGAAGAATGACACAAAGAGAGCAAAAAAAAAGAAAAAAAAGTTTGTTTTAGGTCAACATGGAAGAGACATTATGATCTCAACACTTTTCATCATCCCCAAAAGGAGAAACAAAAGTGAAAAGAAAACGAAAAGGCGAAAGAAAAGGAAAATATTTTGGGTCAACATGAAGGAGACATTTTGATCTCAATGCCTTGCATCATCCCCAAAAGTAAAACACAAGAAAAGACAAAGTAAAAGGACAAGGGACCTTTTGGGTCAACATGGAAGAGACATAGGGTGTCTCAACGCTTTGCGTCATCCCCAAAAAGAAAACACAAAAAAAGGAAAAAAAAGAAAAGATAAAGAATGGCATATAGAAGAATGGAGGTACAAATAGAGGAAGTGCACAAAGAGAGAACATCAAACATCACAGCATGGGGGAACATGATACGCACATGCAATCACACCAAAGAAAAGAAAAAGGAAAAGGAAAATGTAAAAAGGCTAGTTAAGGCAAATGCAAGTCAACCATCAACCGAGTTATTCGCTTCGCAATCTCAAGTAGTATAAGTGGAAAGTGAATAACGCAGTGAAGAGACAAGGATGAATGCAGTACTAAGACAAGGCTAACAACTTCTTTCCCCCATTGAGTGTTAGGAAAGAATGAGTCGAGCTAGGTGATGGGAAAGATCATGCAATAGTGAGAATGGAAAATTCTAGAACTATTGTATGATGAGGGGATGATAGGGTACTATGGGATGATAAGATAACAGTCGGTATCAATGAAGTGATACTTGTTCGATATGTCCTTCAATGTCCAACATTCATCGCTGCGATGTCCAAGAACATGATAATATTTACAATATGGTACAGTGGAATCTTTAGGATGGATGGCCAACCTATTTGAAGGTGGTAAGAGTATAAGACCTCTATTTAAAAGCATTTGCAGTTTCCTTTCACATTTAGGGGGTGGATGGAGAGGAAACTTTAGTTTTTTCAATTTGTAAGGTCGGGGGTGGTGCATGGATTGAAGGAGGAAGAGGACCCACAGGGATCCTAGCATCCTTATTGTTGGTAGCATGGAAGGGTTGTTCACATGGAAGGAGGACATTTAAGTCGAGAGGGGAGTCAAAGATCACCATGCCATCATCCTAAAGTCTCCAATGTTCCAAAGGAGGCTTGTTGTCATGATAAGGATCTTGATATCCTAACCCTATTATGTTTTCATATGTTGGTCTTTGTTCTAAAAGTTGGTGAATGTCATGTTCAGTTGTTGTGTCACATTCTTGTTTGCTTAAGATAGTAAATCCTTTGCCATAAGTTTCGTCAAGGTTGATTGGTGTGTTTGTAACATTGTTATCATAGAATGGTTGAGGAGTTGCTTAGCTAGAGCAACTAGGTCCACCTATTGGAGGGAACTTAGGTCCTTCATTTGTTTCAGGATGTCGATAACAAAACATGTTAGGAGGTGAGAAAGTAGGAAGATCTTGTGACTTCATGGATGGGTAAAAGGCTGAATTAGCTTCAAGTTTGTCAAGGCAGTCATTTAAGAACTTATTCATGTTATCATCATCTTCTCCAATGATGTCAACAGCACGGGGACATTCATGAGGAGTTGAAGGAGCATGAGGAAGTTTAAGGTCATTAGGATCACACCCAAAGGCACAATTTGACATGTCAACTAAGGATTTTAAAGACATCCAAAACTTATTAAAGCAAAAGGCCATGATGACAATGAGTGAAAGTAAACTAATATGAACGAAAGAGAATAAAATAGAAAATATGGAAAGTATGAAAAAGAGTAATAGCAAAAAATTGTAATGTAGAAAATGCCCAAAAAATTCTAGAAAATGTAATGCAAAATGTGCAACTAGATTGATTCGCCCAGGGTGGTGAATGAGTCCAGGGGTGAATTTGTTTGTGATTTTTTAGAAAATGTAAATGGATTTTTATTCTTTTTTGATGCAAAACTAGGACGCAAATGCAGAATTTGAGTTTTTGTAATGTTTTGAAGTGCAAAAATGAAATCTTTATGAGATATTCACTAATGTAATGTTGAAAACCCTAGGATGAAAAACAATGCAAAAGCTAATGCAATTGAGTCCTAGGATGTAAATGCAATGCAAATCAGAAAGATAATGTTTACATCGGGTTCACCAAAATGAACCGTAGATTTTAGGGGTGTGAAATGCTGACTCTTTTGCTCAATTAGGGTTTTTCACCTAAAGGAAAGAGATAGATCCCACACCAAAATCTAGGTGGTTCACTCAAACTAATGCAAGTACAATGAAAATATACCTAAATGCAATGATCTAGATGTAGCAAACTGATAAAATTGATTGATTATTTATGCAAAACCTAAGAAATATGATTTTTTTGAAAACATAGTGTTATATACAAAAATGAACTAGAAACATGCACAAATGAAATCATAACTTAATAAAATTGAATAGAGTGCACCTAGAGATGAAATGTTGATGCTAGAAGGTTCTAGAATGCTATAGAAATCATTGTTGATGACCAGTGGGACTCATTCGCCACTAATGGTGAATCAATCCTGCTTTTGGTAAACTTTGTTGAAACTAGTTTCTGAGTGTCAGGAACTGAAAACTGAAGAAATAAACTTTTCCAGCCTGGCAATGGGACTCATTCACCACTAATGGTGAATCAGTCCACCTATAGAAATCTACAAATTTTGAAGTCAACTCTATGTGTCCAGATCTGCACTTGTCTTGTTGTCAGGTTAATGAAACCAAATCTACAGAAAACGGGTTGAATGTTGTCTCCAAGCTTGAATTAGGGTTTGGTTGACTTGAATAGCTTTGATGACTTATTGACCACTTTTCAACACCTATTTCTTTGACAAATATTCCTACAAGCCCTACAAACACACATGCAAAGTGGGGGAAATGGTTAAGGGTTAGAGTATAGGGATTTACCTTGGTCAAATCTGACTTTGGTAATCAAACCCTTGATAAATAAATGAAATAAAAACAAGAAAGGAATGATGAAAAAACAACATGCCTAAACTCACCAAACCTTTGTTGTTGAAGTCTAAAGATATGTCAATGGCTGCTCCAAGATGCTTGATTCAATGATGCTATGTTGCTCAAATGCTTGAATGAGATGATTGAATGGATGAATGAATTATTGACTGAGCGGGTGAATGGGGGGGTTGAAATGGATTGAAAAACACTTATTTATACACACTTATGCCCTAATTACCCAAAAATACATCACAGGCTGGCCTAAGGTCTTAATGAATAAAAACTTGAAAGAAATTTGAATTTATTTTGAATTTTGTGCCAAGAGGGACTCATTTTCCACCTATGGCGAATGGGTCCTACTCAATACATGTAAGTGGGTGTCAAAATTTATATTCTCTTTAATGTTGTTTGTTGGGTTTGTATTCAAAAACACACTTAATTAAGGCATGTAAGTGTATAAAGGGGCCAAATAAAGCATAAGAAAGGTGTAATTAGTGATGACAAGCCTAAAAAAGCATGAAAATTTGTTACAAGACTTTACAACACTTCAAGATAAGACTTGGTAAAGGATAAAAATGGAATATTTAGATGAATTATAATAAGAAGAGTTTAGAAAAGTGTATAAATGTGTTACAACACTTCACAAAACCTTCACAAGACATCATAGAGTCTTGATAATTTGAATATTCAAGACCTAATGTGAATGTATAAGTTACATTACAACATTAAATCTAAGCAAAATAAGCCAAGCATCATAGGAAAAAGACCTAAATGACCATGAAAATTTCCAAAGATCCATTTTTCTATGGTACAATTTGTTACATTAAAATACAAATTACATTATTAAGAAAATTTCTAAAAAACAAAAATATATACAAATAATATTATTTAGAAAATTTCTAAAAAACAAATAAATATCAACTACACAATGACAATATATGCATTTATTTTTTATTATAAGAAAAACAGGTTTTGAAGGGGCCATGAAACCCTTTACAAGATAAACTGCTACTTCATCATATAATCAAAAATAGAACAAGTAGCCAAAAACTAGCACACAGACAGCCAGAAAAAGGCACAAAAGACATAAACAAACTAGAGATTTTTAAGAATGTATGTCACTTCAAGATCACTATCAATTATTTTCTAATGGACATTCATGACTTCCACCACTTCATGAATAGAAATACCAGCCTTTGCACTAAGTTTGGTCTTATTACGAGTTCTAGCAGAAGGCCATGTATCACTAGACATCTTTTGTTGCACACCACGATCAGTCACCATGTCTTTCATACTAGAATTGTCTCCTAGCCACTTCCTATCCTTCTTATTTAACAAACACAAACCCTTAGCCTCATTTCACATAGCATGTTTACTGACCTCCAAAACCTTCTCCAATTTTTGATTGACACACTCTAAACCTCCTTCAAGGGCAGCAATCTTTTGTTTCTAGGTATTCTTCATATTGATCATCTCATTAGCCACCATTTTGAGAGTGTCAAATAACTAATTGAACTTGAGCTAAACCTTGTTGACTTGAGCCTACACATTAGGCCCCTTAGAAAAAGAGGGATCTTCAATGTTATTACTCATAGCTCTAACCTGAACATTAGTGGAGTTCATCTCATGGAAAACCCACTTAAAAAGCTTGAACAAGGAAAGAGAACTCTCTTTCACCAGACCAAGATAATCAAGAATAATCTCCCTCCTAAAGTTAAAACCATCCTTGTCCATAGCATAATCATCTTGGGAGTCACTACTAGTAGAAGCATTCTCCATGGTCTCCTTCCCTTTTTGAGCAGAGACTGCAACACCTTTGACCAAGTTCTACTCCAACAACTAGTTCTCAACATCCAACAAATTTCCAACATGAACCTACGACTCAACCCTCCCCAAATTCACAGGAGAGTTTCTCCTTTTTGACCCCTCTTAATTCTTCACATTGTAAATAGGGGAGACCCCCAGCTAACCCTTGTTAACTAGATCCTCCTTGCTCAAATTATCTAAAGTAGTCCCTTCATCTTTTTTCCGCCTGACCCTTCACAGGTTTAGACTTCTGGCTAAACTGAACCACCTCAACATCATCTCTCATTTCATACTCATCACCCCTAGAGGAGACCAGGGTTTGATTCTTTTTTCTTTTCTTACCTTCATCCTTCATCTTTTTTCCACCCAACCCCTTCATAGGTTTAGACTTCTTGCATGACTACACAATCTCTTCCTCATCTCCTATTACATACTCATCATCCTTAAAGGAAACAGGGGACTGATTCTTTTTTCTTTTCTTACATTCAGAGATGGAAAGAGATTTTGAATCACCCTCCAAGGATGCATTAGACCTGAGGGAATAATCTTCATCCTTGGAATCATCCTCTGACCCCGTCACATACTCAAGATTCTTCTTTTTTCCCAACATTGGAAATATTAGGTTGAGCAAGGATAGTATATGCCTTAACATACTTAGAAATCAACAAAATTAAACCTTCATGGAGGATAGGGTTTCTAGGATTGCGTCTATGATCCCTTATACCATTTCTAAAAAACAAAAAAAATATATAAATAATGTTGTTAAGAAAATTTCTAAAAAGCAAATATATGCATTTGTTATATAAGAATACAAATAACATTGTTAAGAAAATTTCTAAAAAACAAAAAAGTATACAAATAATATTTTTAAGAAACTTTCTAAAAGACAAATAAATATGAACTGCACAATGACAATATATCTACGGATTTCTATCAATTACTAATAGACACATAAAAAGATAAGTGTTTTTTATGTACACGGATTGTTGAAGAATCGACTTTCATTGTAAACACCTATCGGCGTAAATATCAATTTATGCTCTGCAATTTTCTACATGTTATTAGAGCTATATCGGTTCTACTTGTGAAGCTTTGACTCTTATGAAAACATAAATGTTTTGAAGTTCAAATATGATCTTTTCGTAAGAAAAATATCCAAGTGAAAGTCACAAAAATGCAGCAATAAAGAGCAAGTGCCAGGCAGAAGTGATTCATTGTTGGTTGTGGGAGATGCCTTCAAGAATAAATAGAGTTCATTGGTGTTCTTAGCATATAAATAATAATTCAAGATCTCTAATTTTTAACAAAAGATTTGTCAAAGTTGTTGATGTTAAGAAAATATCACATAACTTACAAAATTTTGTTGTATGTTGGTGAAGAACTATTCACATAATGCTATTCTATTGATAAAGAAAGTTAGAGTAGTTTTGAGGATATCATCACAGTGCTAGAGAAGAGTTGAAAAAAGATCATGGAAGAGAAATTGAAGAAGGTTATGGCTGATTGGAGTAGATCACAGGTCATAGAATTCTAAAGGAGATTAATTTCTAGCATTTCCTAAGACATAAGGATCATTGTATAATCAGTTTGAAGAGTCGCAACTTGTTAAAATAAAACAAATCACAACAAAAGAAGAAAGGAACCAATGGGGAGTCATAACAAAACTAAGGGATCAAAGTTTCTTTAGCAAAAGAAAGCCACTCAAGTGAAATAAGTCTAGGAATTTTAAAGAATTCCAATCAAATATATTTTTGAAAGCTGCTCTCAAATAGATTGAAGACTAAAGTGCAGCCAAATAAGAAATTAAAGGATATTGCAAATTGGAAAATTACAATGAAGTTTTGAAAGGGTGCATGCACTGCCATGAAAATTGGTCTAGAAGAAGAAATTTGAACACTACCAAAACCATTATGAAGGGAGAATTTGAAGAAAGTATTGTGCAAAGAATCGCAATCCTGAAGGATTCATTGCTTTAAAAATATAAAAGGAGATTGTTGTAGAGAAAATAAACTACTTAAATCAAATAGTTACAATTTATTATTAAATATGGAGAGTAAAGAAAGGAGCATAGAAATAAGAGTTCAAATTTGAAAGAGGATAGATTATGTGAGAAAATTATTTTGGTAACTAACAAATTTCATCCCATATACAATTTTTTTAAAGACCCAAGCCATTTTTTGAGTTATCTCATTGAAAATAAAGAAGCTACCAAATCTTGAAAGGAGGGAAAAACAACTAGTAAATGAAGTAAAGTTACATTATTTGTTAAAAGATACTATAAATCATTGAAGATAAAAGTTTCACCCAATTCAAAAGTCATGTGATAAAAGACAAGGTGGTAAAGTCACCAAAATAAATCGCCATCAAGTATTACATACATAATTATTTTTGTGGTTAAATTTGTAGAGGAGGGGGACCATCCACTCAGCGGCTCCAGGTCATGAAAAGTCGAGAGTTGAATTCTGCCCTAATCTACCTCAAGTTGGAAAAGTGTATGATGCTAAGGGTAGAGAATGAATAGCACTATCAGTGCTTCTATCAATCTATTGACCCAAAGGTTATGTTTGGACTAAGCGAGAAGGTTTCTAGAACCCGGACTATGACTTTTTTAACTCTTTTCCAGAAGATAGAAGTGCGCAACAGGGATGATAGCGTAGCACGCTGGCATCACATATAGTAAAAAGACACAAAAAAATAACAAAAAACCTACTAAACAGCTTAGCTAAAGGTTTACTGTGATGATAGAAGAAGGAAACAACAAAGAGACTAAGGTAACGTAAGGAATGTTATGAGAGAGAGGAGAAAAAAAGTGGTGAGAAATAAAATTACAAAGGGTCCAATTCACCAGCAAGCTCCACAGGAACAAGTACCTACACACAACAGAGCAAGGAAAATTTTTGGGTTTGTTTAGAGGCTTGCCGCAGTCAAACCCTCATATTGGTGTTTCCACCTCCACAAATAGTTGGATAGATAGAGAGATAGAAATATGATAAAAAAATTATGTTGGAAAGGAAAGAATAGCAAAACACTACAAGAAGCACTATGCTACTCAAATCCAACAACAATGCAATAGTAAGCAAATAATACCACCCTCAACCAGAGGCGCTCAAGGCCAATGAGAAAGGAATGCAAGTCTACAATCGTGGAAAATTCGATGTGGCCACAGCGACACTAAAGGAAGTCTCACAAGACACCAAGTTGCAACTTTTGTGGTAGATGTGAAAAATGTTGCGACATTGGAGTGAAAGTGATGATAGTGCAACAAGTAGCCAAGAAGTGTGAGTGAATGTAAGAATTGTCTCCCCAAACTCTTCAAGAATGTGTAGAGTGTGTAAAGAGAATGAATGAGAATGAGAGATAGGAACTTTAGGTGAATTTGGAAGGGAAAGAGCCATTCAAAGGTTGGTTGAAGGTTGCCGATATGTTACACTTCGGCCCCAATGGAGAACTGTATAGGAGAAAATTTGTACCCCTTATGCAAATTCCCCTTTTACACATCCTCACCTTAGAAAACCAAATCTGAAGTCAAAATTCCACATCAGCTGGCTAACTTCCTTCCACTTGGCATTTGTCCTTTGTGTCAGTAGAAGAATATTTTTTGGGGACGTGTGTGCATGCAAACATCCACGTGGCATGCTTACATCCCTGATGGTTTCTTGTGTCTGAAGTTGGCAGAGGCATTACACTTTTGATTGGAGTCGATTTGTAACATTCCTCTTCAATAACCAACTAAAAAGGACATATTCTTCCCTCTTCTCCTTAAAATTCATTCAACTCATCTCTTTTTTGCATTCCTAAACACTCCAATCTCATTCTATTTACTCTCAAACAACACTTCAACCTCCATTACAATAACAACAATATGTCAACTCCACAAAGCAAGTGTGAAGCAAGCCATTGTAGCGTGGGCTAGGGGTTTTGTGAGACTTCCCTTCATCTTAGTTAAGGCTGTGGTGATCTTTCAAGCCTTTTTTCTCCTCGATTGGCTAGTGAGCTCTTGGTGGACATGGTAACATTTTTCTCCCCTCCTTTGTGATTTGGTTGAGTAGCTCTTCTTTCTCTTGTTTTTGTAGTGTTATTTGTATTCCCCCACTTTACTTCTAGGATTTATCATATTTCTCTCACATTGTTATCCTGGATTTGTCTATAGAGGTGGAAACCTGCCAAGCAGAGTCTAGCGGGGTGAATTTATATACCCGGCAAAAATTTCCCCTTCTTGCTTTGTGTGTGTGGGTGAAAGTATCACGTGGGGGCAGCCTAGCTAACTTAGTACGACGCGCACGTGAGATTATCTTCATCACCCTAGTTCTTGTATATTTACTTTATCATTTCAGTATCTACTTTGTATACTTTCTCATTCTATTTTTACCATCTAGATTAACTAGTTAGGTTGTTAATAGGTCTTTTTGGTAGTTTACTATGTTCACTATTTTTTGGTCGTATAGATGTCAACGTGCCTAAGAGACGCCAACACACCATGCTGACATCCCAAAACTGCGTTGTTGTCCTTGGATGGAGAGTTGTCTAAGGCACAATACCGACTCCAAAAAACTAGCTCGCCTAGCCCAGACTAAAGTTTGAGTCTGAAGGGTGATTGAAGTAATTTATAGTCATCATTCTTGTTCCTTATTTCAAAAACATCCCTTTAGAGTGAGGTAAGTTTGGGCAGCCTTCCGCTCTCAGCTCTCCATGACCTAGGGCCTTGACGTGGTTGGTCCCCCTCTCTTACATTTTTGATGTACCCGACATGAACCATTTTGGTTTCATCTTGTAGTACTAAAAGCTCCTTTCCTTGTGTTCTAGGAGCATTGTAGGTGTGAGCACTATGGGGATTTTCACCTTGCAACCCAACCTGTGACACCTAGTAGGCGTAGTTGGAAGGTTTTGAAAGTGTTGTGCAATGAAACCTTAATTGGATCACTGCCTTATCTTGTGACCTTTGGGGGGCTTTACGAGAGTGTCATTCAGTGCATGTGATGGCCTCTTTCTTGCATCAACCTATCCCCTCTGTGTAGCTTGTGAGTAGTGGTACTGGTATAACTTTCACCTCACAGGATCTGTCGATGGGCTTTAATAGAGAACCCTCTCCTCTCTACATCCTCGTGCAAATCAATGAGAACACCATAGCAGATGTTCTTTTTGATCCAACATCTCAAGTAAATATCATAACTAAGGAGATCATGCTAATCAACTTTTTGCATTAAAATGGGTACAATGCACCTGTGAGCACCATCTACATGCATGACAGACTTTTTCGTACCTCCTTTGGGTAGTATTGTCTTATCGATTTTGGTTGGACCTAAATCTGTGAATCTTTTGTTCGAAATAATCCCTAGATTTGAACTCTTCAAAGTGAAGCTTGGTATCCCCTGGTTAGTAGCTATGAATGCAATACCCTTGGTTGTGCATAAATGTTTAAAATTTATCCATGAGAGTTTTGTGCATGTGATTCATGACACTGGTTATAAACTATTAGTTTCCTATTGTAGTTACTCCTTAGATTACTCTTGGCCTACACCCATTGGTCCTCTTCCACCTAGGAAGGACCTCTTGTACCGAACTTATCAAAACTACAAGAGAGGGTGCTTAACACCAAGAGTAAGATACCCTCCATCTCCTTATGTTGTTTCACATAGGGCTTGCTTAAAAGCTAACAGTGATTCCACCAAGGCACGTAGAAGGGAAGAAGAGAAGCAGTCCCGAGATCCTCCTTCTTCCTCTTTCGTTGTTCAATTTGACACTCCTCACCCTGCGCACGACACCATCAGACTATTTTCTGTCTACGAGAGAATCCTATGGTTCCCACTTGGCAAAATCCCAAGCGTCCTACATTTGATCTTCATGTTTTTCCCATAGAGCCTAGGCCCGTTCAGTATGGCAGGAAGAAAGGTCCCTGTGGGGAATCTTCTATGTCTCGTCCTCTGTGGCCTCCTACCACTTTTGGTCCCAAGGTAGTAAATAGGAAGAGGCCTGCTTCCAAGGAATTAGAGCTGACTCCCCCACTATTTCTCAACATGTTCATTTTTCTCCCGTTCAGAAGCATGTCCCTCCACTAGAAACAGTTGTGGTGGACACTCCCATGGTTGAATAGGAGCCTTTTTTCCCTTTTCAGCCTCTGGCATCCCGCTTGAAGAGTCGAAGAAACTTCCTTGCGCATAAGGGCAAGCATTGTTAAAAGTCTCTCATAGTTGGGCAAGCTGCCTTGTAGAAGAAGAAAGAGGAGATGACCACCCCTACTTCAGGGCCTCCTGATGCATCCTCTTTCCTCCCCTCTGCTTTTGTTCAGCCTAGTTCAATCTCACTTTCGGCTCCCATTATGAGTATTCCTAACCCCAAGAAGGTGCAGGTGTTTATCACTCCTTCAGTGAAGCCACCCTTGTTGATGTCCCTTTTGGATGTCCCTCCTTTCCCTAAACCCATGGATATGTTGAATACTTTGGTGGTATTTGTTGCAGTTTTCTCCACCTCCTCCTCCTTCACACCTCTTTCTTCATTTGTGGGGAGTTCACACCCCCCAATGAAATAGAAGATGGAGGATGGCCCTTCTAGCAATAGGGGGCATAAGAGGATTCCACCTTCTCTGAAAGGTGGTCCCACCCTAGCTTGTTCTATCCTAGTAACAGAACTAGCCTCGGCTTCCTCTGAGTTCATCATCGCTCCCAAGTCACTTGATGAGCCTAGCGGTGAATCTCAGGTGCAACCTTCTCCATCCATTGAGGTATGACATGGCACTCTAGTGATGTGCATGTTTAACTCTCTAGATGAGGTTTCAACCTTGTCGATGATCCTCATGAAATCATTATCCATAGCTCCACAAGAGCCTAGCAGAGAAGACCTTGCAAGGAAATCTTCCTTAGCTCTTTTTGCAAGAGTGTTGGAAACTCCTCCTCTTAACATCCCACCACTACAGGCTCGTTTTCCTTCCCCTTATGAAGAACTAGATTAGGAAGCGGACGACCTCTTGGTCGATCAGTGTTAGGGGGAGACCCCTCTTCTTTACCTTTAGATTAGATGTGTGTGTGTTATGATGTGTTCCCCTGTACTTGTGCTATGTGTTCTTGGATGACCCTTGTCACCCTTGTTGGCACTTGAATACAAGCGTGGTTTTTGTGTCGTAAACCTTCTTCTATTTGTATCATCATTCCTCCATATTTGTGATTGATTTTCGATAAATTGGGGATGATGCAAAGTGTTGGGGGAATTTAGGCTTCCCTTCCGTGTTGACCCAATTTTTTATTTTTACTTTTTCTTCCATGCATTCCTCCTGATCTAGTGGGGATTTATGATATTTTTCCTTGCACTGCGGTTACCTATTATTTATATAAGCATGATCAGATCTAACCCCATGAAACCAGATCCCCTTATGCCCTTTGTTTGTGATCTTTGTCTTCTTTATATTTTCTTTTATCTTTCTTTATTATTTGCTTGAGTTGTCCCTTTCATGTGTGACAATGCCACTACTTTTATTTTTGGAAAATGTATTTGTTGCCGACGAATATTTTCTCAAGAATCTTTGCAAACTTTTTTAAAGAATCGCATTCTCAACTTGGACCCTAAATGGAACATGTTTCCTTCATCATGGGTTTGCAAAGAAATAACTTAAGAACTTTCTTTCAAGGTGGGAACAACCTTTACCTTCCCCTCACAAGGGGTAATCTTCTTCCTTTCGAATTCCTTGATGATGTGAATATCTTTCAAAATAATTCCTTGGTGATGAATCAATTTCTCTTTTGCACTCTCAAATAGTGTGTCCCTTGAGTGGACCCCTTTCTTCACATGGGGTTCCCGAGGGACCCCTTTGAGAGTTTTCCAATTTCTTGATGGTTTGTGTGACTATCCGCTTACTTTCCTATGTGGTCGCTTTCGAACATGATCTATCTGCAGGTAAACATGTCGCTTTGCAGGTGTTCCTATGAAGTCACTTCCCAACTCTGTGAAGTCCCCTTTCTTTAGGTTTCCTCCATGTGAGAGATCTTGGGGGACACCTCTTTGTAGGTCTACAGGTCTGTAAGGTGATTTCTTGGGTTTCCTCCATGTGAGAGATCTTGGGGGACACCTTCCTTGCAGGTCTATAGGTTTGTAAGGCACTTTCTAGGTTTTCTTCATGTGAGATATCTTGGAGGACACCTTCCTTGTAGGTTTATGGACCTATGAGGGCCTTTTTACTTTAGGGCTTCCTTCATGTGAGAGAGATCTTATGGGTTGCCTCATACAGTCTATAGGCCTATAAGGCACTTTCATTCTCTGACTTCATAGTTCTCTGGGGCTATATGGAGTCCTTTGCTGCAGCTTCCCGAGCCTACCACTAGTTGGTTTCCTTCCTCTTTCTAATTCAAGTATAGATTTAACCCTACTAACTCTTCAATCTACTTTACCGAAGCACTCATGAGTATTCATGCTGCATAAAAGTGGGGAAAAATGTATAGGAGTGAATTTTTCCTTTATGCGTAATTCCTTTTACACATCCTCACCTTAGAAAACCAAATCCAGTCAAATCCACATCATTCTAGTTGACTTCCTTCGCTAACATCTATCCTTTGTGTCAGTGGGGATTATTTATTGAGATGCATGTGTGGCATGTAGATAATATCCATGCGGGCCTTCGTCCACGGCCAGTTCCTGTCTAGCGAAGTTGGCGTTACACTTTAATTAGGATTGATTTGCGTCCTCGCCGACCAATGGAGGCCCAAAATGGCCGAGATTCTTCCCTCTTCCTCCCTTTAAATTATCCATTCTTCATTCAACTCATGTCTTTTGCATTCTCAAACACTCCAATCATTCTTCACTCTCAAAACGCTTACTTCAACTCTCCATTACCATGACAACACTATGTCAACCTCTGCAAACCAGGTATGACTTAAGCCATTTTCCAATGTGGGATTTAGGTTTGCAGGAATTTCCTTCTGCTCCTTGAGTTAAGGCTATGGTAATTGTTCAAGCCTTCTTTCTCCTCCATTGGCTAGTGAGCTGGTGGAGGTAGTACTGTTAGCTCCTCTCCTTTGTGATTTGGCGTTTGGGTGATCTTTCTGCATTTTGTAGTGTATTTGCATTCCCTTCTTTACTTCTTTATAGCATATTTCTCTCTATTTATATATGGTTGTAATACGTGGTGACTTACAAAATGGGGAGTCTAGTGAAATGAGACCCTATACAACCCCAAAAAATTTCCCCTCTTTCTTGTGTGTAGGTGGACGTGCATTCGGAGCTAGCTGGTGAATAGGCATTTTTGTGAGATTATCTTTGTTGCCTTAGTTCTAGTCTATCTACTTTATCATTTCAATATCTACTTTGCATACTTTCTCA